>OZ022422.1:20600478-20735543 GCA_963989365.1 Rhimphoctona megacephalus | reverse complement strand
CAGAGACAGAGGACAGAGACAGAGACAGAGACAGAGACAGAGACAGAGACAGAGGAGGACAGAGACAGAGACAGAGACAGAGACAGAGACAGAGACAGAGACAGAGACAGAGACAGAGACAGAGACAGAGACAGACAGAGACAGAGACAGAGACAGAGACAGAGACAGAGACAGAGACAGAGACAGAGACAGAGACAGAGACAGAGACAGAGACAGAGACAGAGACAGAGACAGAGACAGAGACAGAGACAGAGACAGAGACAGAGACAGAGACAGAGACAGAGACAGAGACAGAGACAGAGACAGAGACAGAGACAGAGACAGAGACAGAGACAGAGACAGAGACAGAGACAGAGACAGAGACAGAGACAGAGACAGAGACAGAGACAGAGACAGAGACAGAGACAGAGACAGAGACAGAGACAGAGACAGAGACAGAGACAGAGACAGAGACAGAGACAGAGACAGAGACAGAGCAGAGACAGAGACAGAGACAGAGACAGAGACAGAGACAGAGACAGAGACAGAGACCAGAGACAGAGACAGAGACAGAGACAGAGACAGAGGACAGAGACAGAGACAGAGACAGAGGACAGAGACAGAGACAGAGGACAGAGAAGAGGACAGAGACAGAGACAGAGACAGAGACAGAGACAGAGACAGAGACAGAGACAGAGACAGAGACAGAGACAGAGGACAGAGACAGAGACAGAGACAGAGACAGAGACAGAGACAGAGACAGAGACAGAGACAGAGACAGAGACAGAGACAGAGACAGAGACAGAGACAGAGACAGAGAAGAGACAGAGACAGAGACAGAGACAGAGACAGAGACAGAGACAGAGACAGAGACAGAGACAGAGACAGAGACAGAGACAGAGACAGAGACAGAGACAGAGACAGAGACAGAGACAGAGACAGAGACAGAGACAGAGGACAGAGACAGAGACAGAGACAGAGACAGAGACAGAGAGAGGGAGGGGGAGGGGGAGAGATAGAGAGAGAGAAAGATGAGAGAGAGAGAAGGAAACGTGTATCGCATCCGAAGTTGAACTCTGCATAAGAGAAAGAGAAAGAGAGAGAAGAGGGAGAGAGAAAAAGATAGACTTTTGCTAAAAGCCAAACTCGCCGCCTCTTCGATAACACGTAACATTGGAGCATACGCGCAAGGCTTTGTGAGAGTCACGTATGCGTTTTTCTCTCTCGATCTTTCACGCGCGTACATGAGGGATGAAAGATCGAGAATCCGCAGCAGCAACGGCAGCAGTAACGGCAGCAGAAGCGAGAGAAAGAGGGAGAGGCTGTAGAGAAGAGAGAATAAAAAAAAGCTGCGAGAAAGGACCAAAAGAAAGAGAACGAGAGAGAGAGAGAGAGAGATCTGCGCGCGGCTTCGTCGGCGTCCGGAGTTAATGAGAGAGTGCCCTTACGCGGCAATAGCGCGCATGCTCCCGCCCACTTCACGCCGGCGCTGATAGATAGATGCCCCTCCGGCCTCCACTCTTCATACTCTTCCTCTTTCTCCTCGCTTTTTTTCTTTCTTTCTTTCTTTCTCTCTCTCTCTCTCTCTCTCTCTCTCTCTTTCACTCTGTACCACAACAGAATCCAACGGCCACTGGGAACGGGACAGAAAGAGAGAGAAAGAGAGAGAGAGAGAGAGAGAAAATGAAAGCGATGCTCCCGATACTCCTCAACCCTTTTTCCACCCCCTCAAAACTCCCCCTTTTTTATTCTCAAACTTTCGATCATCTTCCACATCGCAGATTTTTCAACGTCCTCCCTCTTACTGACTAAATCTACTTCGAAATATTCGACGCAAGACTTTGGGAATTCGCTGATAATTTGTAAAATATTTTTACTATTTTCCCGAAAAGGAATTCAAGGGGATTCATAAAAATAGTACAAAAATCTACGGACCCTAAGATTTTGGAATTAAATAAAATCTGCTATATAAGTTTTTATCTTATTCGACATCTATATTTAACGTCGATTACCTTGAACGTTAAGAAAATAGTTCATAAAGCATCTCTAATTTGATAAATTAATCGAAAATTTTGGAAACCGCTTTGCTGAATTGAAGAAAAAAAAAAAGAAAATTAATACATATATTTTTTTTCGATCTGTAACAGAAAAACCGGTTGATCAAGCAATTTCAGTTTCGGGATACACGAGGAGGACATTTATCGTGCTCGATGATCCGTCGTCAAGATTTTTCGTACAATTATTTCCTTATAAATTGTGGTCTTTCGAGCAGACACAGATTTTTCTCTCCCCTAATTTCTTCTCGTTCTCGTATACACTCTCACACAGGAATATATATATATATAGGTGTATAATATCGAACGCGCGCCCGGTCCGCAGGGCAAAGAGGGCAGGGCATTCATCTATATTAGCTTCGAGAGCGGGCGGCCTGTCATTACCGTAGCCGACTCTGCTGATATGGCCCAACGCTCTTTCTCTCTCTCTCACTTTTTTTCTCGTCCTCTTACCCTCTTGCAAAGCCCCAAATAGGAGTCTCGGGGTCCGCGACTTTTGCTCGCCCGCCACTTTCCTCCCTCTCTCTCTCTCTCTCTCTCCCTCTCTCTCTCTCTCTCTCTCTCTCTCTCTCTCTCTCTCTCTCTCTCTCTCTCTCTTTCTCTTTCCTCTTTCTCTTTGCTCCATCTTTTTTTCATATCTTGGTGAGCGCTTTCGTCCCTGTTCTTTCTGCCCATTAGCGAAGCACATTACCGCAGGAGTGAGAGAGTCCCGAGGAGCGGGAGGCAAACGGTGCAAGATAAAAGGAGCATGTGAAAAAGAACGAGAGGTGAAAGACGATGAGAACGAGAGAGAAAGAGAGGAGGATAAAAATAAGGAGAGGAACAAGAAGAATCCTGGCCTGTCCTTGTAGCTGGGGTGAGAAAAAGGGGATGAGTCTTTTTCTCCCTTCTTCTCTACTCTCCTCCTTCCTTTTCTATAAGGAAAGAAAAAGTGAGAAGGAGAGAATGATCTCCGAAGAAGAACCGAAGAGGAAGCCGCGGGCCTCGCCAATGCCGGCAACGCCAACGGAGCTAATAACTGCTGTTTAAAACGCAAAAACAAAAGGGCTCTCTATCCCGCGAGAAAGATAGAGAGAGAGAGAGAGAGAGAGAGGAAAGTTCACTCTCACCGAAGAGAGGCGAAAGAAATACGAAAAGATTTTTTAAATGCCCCAAGACGAGTGGAAAGAGGAAAGTGTGGTGAAGAGATTCTGTGCTGCCGTTTTCTTCGGCGTCGATATAAAAGAGGAAAAGATGACGAGATCCATCGATAGCCTTAATATCTCTCTTCTCTTCGTTCTTCGGAAGAAAGAAAAATCGTCGGCGTCGATGATCACCGTTGAAGAAGGCGTCAGGGTCATTACCGAATCATTACCTCTCACACGTACCTCTCACGTACGAATTCGCTCTTATACTCTCTTTCTTAATTCCGAGCAAGTCCACAAATTGATCTCTCTCGGCAGTCTCCCTTACGAAGTGAAATCTTCGCCAACACATTTTACGCCTCGAGGTCGATTTCGCTTGATATATATATATATATATATATATATAAATACGAGAGACATACAATTTACCATGCAAGTTACAGAGTACCGAGTGCGGAGCATCTTAAAGTTGGACAACAGAGACACGCAGCCACGTATCTCTTTTTCTGTACGGGGTAAAACGTTTTGGCTTATATTCAAATGCACGCGCGTTTCAACGCCGGGAGAGATACGAGTATTAGAGAGTATGTGAGCATCGAGGGGGTTTTAAAACGTTTCTAAACGCTCAACAATCGCTGTTAAATGGTCTATGCATGGGAGGAGAGAGAGAGAGAGAGAGAGAGAGAGAGAGAGAGAGAGAGAGAGAGAGAGAGAGAGAGAGAGAAGAAAAAAGGAGCAGCGAGGAAGAGAACAAGAGAGAGATGAGGAGGGTTTAGCGAGGAGAGAGCTACCTGGCGGGAGATCTCGGAACCTCTTGAGCAAGGTGGAGAGAAAGAGAGAGGTAGAGGAGCGAAGATCATCACGTATGTGTAGATGATAAGTTGGTGAGGGCTCAAGAAGATGGAGGAAGCCTTCTCGCACTCATTGCGAGCCTGTATGGAAGAGATACTTTCCTTCTTTCTCTCTGTTGCACACACTCTTGACGCAAACTCCAACGTGTTCGGGGCCTTCTACTCTCGCGGTCGGCGGCAACCGGGTAAATTACAGGCTCGGGGAACCGTATTTCGTTGTTTTGTTGTTTTTCAACGCGCCGAAAGGAAATGAGCGAGCAAACGCGTCACGCCACCCCGAACCTGCTAATTTCTATTCATATTTTATGGCTATTAATTTCTTTGCCGTTACACTCTCTCGCACTTACTCTATCTGTCTCACTCCCTTTCCTCTATTTTTTCGTAACTCCTTGTTTTGTTTTATTTTGTCGTTGTTGTTGTTGTTGTTGTTGTTCCTTTTTCACTATACTCTCAGCTTCTTTTTCTCAGCTGATCGTCTTCCTTGCACTCTTTCATTTCTCATCATCCTCTTTTTCCATTGCTTCTTCACCTCCTTCTTATCCCATCTTTACTTCGTAAATTTCTATATGGACATCGCAGTACGTATATAGTGTTATATATATTTTTTTTCTTCAGAGAAAGAGTTACTCTCAGCTTCCAGGACCATCAACACTCGCGATATACTTTTTCATTCCTACTCTTGTCTCATTCGTTACTTTTTCTTCCTTTCCTCACTCGCGCATCCACTTTTCTATACATATATATGCGTATTTCCCTCTGTATATTAGTGTTTAAACTCTCGGTCCAGAACAGCTTCCCAACATCGAGCGAAAGAGAAAGAGATATTCTTTCTTTTTTTTTTCTTTCTTTTTTTTTGCTCCCCCTCCGATTGACCGTGGCTCCTCGGCCCATCAGCGGGGTGTAACCTATTATTATCTACCACTTACCTAATGCCCTGTGTCAGCCTGAGGGTGAGAATAACAGGTATAACATCGTGAAAAAGACAGAGAAAGCCTCCTAATACGTGCCCTATTCGATGGAATTTTACATCGAGTTATTGAACGCGAGAGAGCATTTTTTTTACTCTATACATTGCAGAATACGTCTGGGGAGAACAAAAATTTTGACGAATCGTTGCGAATGAAGGATTCAGGTTTTTGAATTGAAAATCAATGTAAAAATATTCACGAAAAAAATACTTTCTCGCATGTTTTCTACGAGGGGAAATATTTGTACAAGAAACTTTTTAACATTATCCAATTAATTGAGAAATAATTATAAAAATGTGAGATCGATAAATTTGAGTGAATCGCAATGATTTTAATGATGAAACCAATTAATTATTTTAATACTTTCGAATATTTCGATTGAAATAAAAAGGATTTTTTTGTTTCCATGCTCGTAGTTACGACGTACAGGCTCGATAATTCATGAACGCATGAAAGCCCTTTAACGTTAATTCCATAAAAGTAATTGCGTGAAGAAAGTTGTGATTTAATATCGCTTAACCATTATTTCGTCGTAATACGACGGCTAATGATTTTTCACCTTAACGATGGACTGCGAAGAGAGCTCCAATCTGGCTGATCAGACATTCACACTGTCGAACGAGTGATGGACATTAGCCCGAGGCTAATTTTTGCCTTTCGTACATGGTCACGAGAGAGGAGAGCCCTCATTTTTTTGTTTTATTATTGAAGCCTCTTTTTATCTCTCGCGTGGAACGTGTCGTCGCATTCGGCGAAAATTGAACGAGCTTTGCTGCGGGCCAAAGAGTAAAAGAGAGAAAGGGAGTAAATGAAAAAAAAAAAACAAAAAACAAAAAACAAAAAACAAAAGAAAAAAAAACGATGAAGGACAAGTGAAGAAAAGAGGAAAGAGAGGGAGAGAAGAAGTACAAGAGAGATAAGCGAAAAAGAAATAGTAAGAAAGAGGATGAACGAGAGAGAAAACAGAGATAAGAGAATGTAGGATGAGGCAGAAAACGAGAGAGAAAGAGAGAATGAGTTGAGGCCGCGAATGAGAGAGCATTCAAAGCCGCTAAAGGCTTTCGCTTAAGGAGCCGACAAGGCGGCTTCGATTCCCTCTCGCGTTAAACTGTCGGTGCCGCCTTTCGTGACGACTATACGACGAAGAGACGACGACGAACTCGAGCAAGACGATGAGTAGGAGAGATCGAGCAAAAGCCGTAAGGGATCGCGTGAGAAACGAGATGAGAGCATCCCACAGGCATAGAAGAACCACTTTTGCTATAGATATCGTGGTCGCGTATATACACGAAAGATAGACGAGCTCACGATCCTCTGCATCGATCCCTCGAATCTTAATCGTTTATCCATACGTTTGACGATACGAGATACGATCGAACAATCGATACGATATTTTCTTCTCGTAGAATCTCGTAAAGGCTGATAAAACTAATTCGCCATTTTAAGAGAAGGATCGAGACGTTGAAGGAATAAGGTTGAATCGTAGGATTGGTATGAAAAAACAAAAATTATTCTGATCATTTTTCTAATGTGGCAAAAATTCGGAACATTTTTCGGTTTTTAATGTTATTCCAAGTGGCTTATTTTGATGTATTTTAGCCCAAAAATGCCCCAATCGCTCGTCATTTTTATCTCAACTCGAGTTTTTGTGAGTAAACCTCAAAAATTCACTTGTTTAAGCAATTCTTTGACATTAGCGTCATGATCGGTCTGGAAATAATTTTTTTAAAGTCAAAATTCTCTGAAAAACTGATTGAAATTCGAAGAAAACGTTGCAAGGTTTATCACGATATCTTAATTTTTGTATTTTCCTCGGTGAGCATCACGGTTCTCGGTGTGGACCATAAAAGAGGAAGATATTGAGGGAGGAGTTGTAAACGTCGCGAAAAAATACTTAAAAGATTCCTGAGGAGTGTGGAACTGGTGAACAGAGGAGGTGAACGAGATATCGATACAGAGAAAAGAGAGTGAAAGACCGCGAAGGAGCTAAATACCGACGATCTTCTAATTAGAAGGTTTGGCGGGCTTGAGTGAACCATTATCGATAAAATGTGGGCTGAAAGTTGTCGGAGAATCGCGAGGAATGGGTAGTATTTATTGCATCCGATGGCATTGACGTTGAATCTCAAGTTTTGCTGGTAACAAGAAAAGGAATAAGGAAAAGCATGAAAATTCCATGCAATAAAAGATCGAAGAATAACGTGCATTGCTCTGGCACGTGAATAATAACAGGGAAGATGGATAGCTAGCTAAATTAAGGGAATCGAAGACTTGCACTAATAAGTGTATATATCTTTGTACAACTTTTCTCTCTCCCTGTATATATATATATATATATATATATTTATAATGGAATATAGTGAGACCATGCTCAATTGCATGTAATTAGGACTTTTATTGTCCGAGCCTAAGGAAGCTTTATGAAAACATTAACGATGATTCAGGGCCACTTTTCGCAAGCCGTTTATGCACACGAGTTTATATTTGCGTAAAACTTGCAGTAAAGAGTATGTAAAGAAAAGAACAAGAGAGAGAGAGAGAGAGAGAGAGAGAGAGAGAGAGAGAAATTTGCAAAGATTTCTCAGAGAGAAAAGGAAGAAGGGAAGAAGAGATGAGCCAGCAACATATAAAGACTGTTGTATAGGTGCCCCGTCATTTCCGTTTATTTTACAGGTGTGTGCACGAGCGTTAATATTATACCGCTTGAGAGAAGCCGTGGCGACGAATCGTGATTCTCGTATCAAAAAAGTCACAACGTCCCTCCAAACTCTTCGTATAATTAAAATGAAAAAAAAAAAAAAAAACAATATCTTTTTATTTAACGTATGAATATTCCGGAACGAAGAGGCGCAAACTTCCGTTCCACATATGAAATTGGGTTTTCGAAAGACAATGGAGATGAAATATCTCGATAAGTACGGACCCGCACGTCTTAATTGAATTATTAATATCTATTCTCTTATCGTTGACCAATTTGTGACGAATTGAGACGAACTCTTCCGGGACATGGACATAAAATTATCATTTTCCGTGGCTGAGACATGTTAATTTTACAACGAACCTTATTATCAGAATAATTATACGATTAAATATAAAATTATACGATTAAATATAAACATTATTATACGATTAAATATAAAATTAAAACATTATTCAATTTGCAATGAAACTTATTTTTGAACGATTTAAATAAGAAATTTAATCGCAAAATTAGATTGTTGATTGAACGAACCTAAAGAAAAGTCTTTCAAATTCGTCGATGAATCTTCTTCGTATCGAAAAGTTGAACCATCACCAAAAACTCATTGACTTAATCACTCAATCACAATAAAGTACTTTTACGCGCTATTAAATCTTGAGCGAGATAAGAAAACGTTAATGAAAGCTCGATCAGGGTTTAGTCGATTCCGATCGAAAATCATATTGATTGAGGTTTGGCAATTTTGAGCGACCGCGTTTTCTATCAGAGTCCGGTGGTCCGGTAACACCCTTTTTGACAGCAAGACGTATATATTTTATGAGAACGGAGGATACGAGGGGGAGGAAAGAGAGGGGTGGTAAACGGGAGAAGAATATCGCGGTTGCAGCAACAGCAGCAGCAGCAGCAGCAGCAGCAGGAGCCAGAAACGAGAAAACGACATGACGACGACGACGACGACGACTACGACGACGACGACGACGTCGGCGGTGCGACGGTGTGTGGTCCGGCACGTCCGAGAGCGGACGGCGATTAGCCCCGGGCCCCCTAATCCCTTTCTCTTTCCCTTTGCCCTTTTTTGAGCATGCATATATGTGATATTACACACACATATGAATGATATTATGTGTATAAACATACGCAAGGGCCACTCTAGTCTTTGTGAGGCCTGCGCCACATCGTCGTCATATTCGTTCTCTCTTTTGCAACATTTCCACCAAGAGAAAGAGAGAATTGAAAATAAAATTAAAAAAGAGAATAAAAATAAGAAGGAATAAGAAAACCGTATAGGATTGCACATATATATGTACATAGAGAAAGATCTGGAGGAAAAGAGCGCGTGCATATAAAAAAAAAAAAAAAAGAGCGAGGAGAGACGTCGAGAGCTGCTACTCCTGCTGCTGGGCTATCGAGTTACGTGCTAAGCAGAGTTCGCCAGAGTAGTAACCGAGACGCGCCAACTCGACGCGCTTCAAATCCACCACCGAAACGTATATACGGGCACATACGCCGCGAATCTATTGTTCACCTCTCTCTTCTTGAATGTTTGTAAATTTTTTCATTTTTTTTTCTTTTTTTTTTTTCATTTTATTCGCATTTTTTCATCCTTCTGTCTCGCTTTCTCTCGTCCAGCTGCTCTATAATGTTTACCAACTATTTTTCTTATTTTCATTTTTTTTTTTTCAAATGCTTTTATTTTTATTTTACGAAATCAACACTTTTCGCATCCGGTTAGCCCGAGAACGGAACGGTCAAAAATGATATTTTTGGTATTGAATAATTTGGACCGTATCGCATTGCGCGAAGAGTTCCTTCGCAGAACCTTCAGGGATGATAGGTCGCGGGCCTCCAACGCTGGGGATCCTGTTTTTTTTTTTTTTTTTTTTTTTTTAAGTTTTTATTCTTGGTTCTTTTTCGAGGGTTTCTTTTGACTCATTTTTTTTTCTTCTAAAGAACTACATTCTCTGTGGAAATACTAGAATTTCAATGTTTTCCATCTAACTTCTTCAATGCCGGATTAAATCTAAACATATTTTGAATCGTGATTGTTCTGATATTTTGAAAATTAAAAATAGAGATAAAAATGAAGATATTATAAAAATTAATAACACAGAAATATTGTTAATAGACATTCAAACGATCTGAAGAAAAATCACGCGGAATGACATCCCGTCATGTTTTTCGAAGGCTCGTGAAGTTTTATATTGAAGTTAATTACGATTTGAAATATTTATCTCGAGAGCAGTAATTTTCCTGAAGATAAATCAGCAAGGTCTAACAACCAGAAAATTCGAGGCGAGAGTAAACCAAGAATTTCTCAATAACTACCGAATTACTTATAATTAAAAGATCAGAAGATAATAACAGTCGAGGTATAATTTCATCATACACCGAACAAAAGATTTGTCACATAATCACATTCCTAATTTCTCACTACCTCTTTTTTTTTAATCCCTGAAGGCGATAATGTTTTTCATACTATCTCAATATTAATTTTTCATTTTCTTTTCTTTTTCTTCCTTTCTTTAATTTTTTTCTTATTATTCTTGTCTTCTGTATTTCTTCATGCGAGGCGAACGAGCACAATCACGAAGGTAGGAAATGACGTAGCTTCATTAACGAACTACACACGCTGGTTGTCGTTGGTAACGATGAGGAGAGATAAAGAATCCTAATATATACGGGGGTCAAGCGAAGAAAAAAAAATGTGAAGAAAAAAAGAAACGAGTAAAGTGTCCCAATCGTTTAAGACGCGAGAAAACGACGTAAGCTTTCTATACATATAAAAATTCGTATATACACACGTAAATATATATATATTATATTCATATGTACAATCTGAAACTGTGAAGAGAAATAATATAGTATACCGTAGTCAGCGTTCTCCCCGTCGATTATAATCAAGCGTCAAATCGATTAACAATCGAATCCTGATTGAGGCTAATTAAGCGTGGCTGGCTGGCTCACGAAATCATTCATCACGCGGCGCCAACCACTTCGTTCTTTGTATACATCGTTCTTCGTATATATATATATATATGTAGAAAGAGTTGAAGCCTCATTGGCCACATTATAGAGAAGCAAAGCTGCCAGCAGCTCCCGGAAGTTTCTATCTTCGTATACACACGTGCATCCAGACCGTGAATGTTGAAAATCGAAAGGGCTTTATTCAACGAATTAATTTTGTTTTTTAACCAGTGGCATGACTGCTGTTTAAAGTTACCGGTATACGGGTGAACATAAAAACCGAAACGTACGAATGAACGAAGTCTTCTTCGAAGTTTCGTAGTTCACAGTGTCCGTTAATTAAAAAACTTTATCAGGACGTGTTTGATTGTTCCAGTAGAAAAATGGAAACGAAAAAGAAAGTTTTGATTCGGGATGACAAAGGAATTTGCAGCGCGTAAAAGAATAAATTAAAATTCATCGATAATAATTATATCGAATTTACCAAATTGGCGTATTGCGTAATTCGACAAAGAATCCTACAATGAAAAGATAAATTTACGGAATCAAAAAAATAACGACAAAAAAATGTTCGATATGCGTTGGAACGACGTAAGAAAAATCAATCGCAAAGAACAATTGATCGATACCACGAAAAATAATGCAACTAGATTATCGTCTACCCGTCAATACAATCCTTGTTTCCATATTGTAAACACATTGTTACAAATTTTTATCGATTTTCACAATTTAGCCATATCTTTATCCCCTCGAAAAATCATGCATGTATTCTCGATTTTTCCCCTCTAATTATTATTTTATTATCTTCTTTTGCAGAGATCCGATGGAGTTAATGGAGCAACAATTGGTGCGTTGTGGAGTGCCATCGGTAAGACTGTACGAGCATTTGGCGATGACGTCACCTGCGGCAGCAGCCGCCGCGTTGAACGCCCAGCACGAGAGCAACGGTGGCCAACATCCACCCCATCCCTTATCGCCCTGGCTAACATCGCCGACAACCGCGGCAGCTTTGCTCTACGGTAGCAGAGGCGGAACACCATCGCCTTATGGGACTCCACCCCCGCCACCGCCGCCTCAACCATCCGCCGTTTTTCCCTATCACGGTATATCCTGGTCATGGCAACCACCACCAGTTTCCATTATCTCAAGACGTACCTCGCCCTCCTCCATCCCATCCAACGGACCAGTTAGATACGCACCTTATCACAATCCCAATTCGACGACTCCGCCTTTGCGACAACGTACCAATAGCCCCAATTAACAATTTCTGTCCGAATCACGATTCACCCGAAATCTCGACATCGATCGCATGAGATAAAGGCGCGATCTTTTTTTCATTTTTGGATCCAGTTATCCACGTTTTACCAGTGACTTATTTTATTTTATTTTATTTTATTTTATTTTTTTTTTTTTTTTTTACAAGGAGTTGCGGAATCCTTTTTACGGATTCCCCTTAGTCTAAGGGGGTATGTGGGACTCCCAAAAAAACAGGCCTACCCACTAAACCGCCACCTCCTTGATGTCCTCCCCCAGCCAGGGGGACTTATTTTATTATTATTATTATTATTATTATTATTATTATTATTATTATTATTTTATTAATATTATTACTCTATTACTATTATTATCAGTTGGTAATTTTTTTTATTTCTTCAGGACCAAAACGATATCCAATATTTAAATCCCAGCATTCTTGGTCGAGCAATTTTTATTTTTATTTTGAACATTCTCGAACTTTTTAACACAATTAAAGTGAGTAAAGATTAAATTTAAAAAAAAGTTGGTCATTTAAATGGGAGTAAATATTACTTTTTTCGTTCTCTTCTCTGAATTTAATTTTTGATAGGAACCCATGAAAAATGTTTATTTTCGTGAATTTTTCTTTAGACAAAACATTCATCGAGCGAATTATCGAAATTTTCTTCGGTAAAAAATATTTGTACAGTTGGTACGTTTTGGTCCTGTGATTCGTGACGAAAACAAAAAAAAAGTGATTGTTTCATCGTTGTTTTATTTCGATATTATATATATATATATATATATAAATGATTCAAGAGCCAAAGAACTATATCGTCGTTTTGAGCCACTCGATCATTGTGGCACGTCAACAAAACGATATAGCATTTGTTGTAATAGTCGTAACTATTGTAATGTGATGATATTACTTAACAGGATAATTCGAGGTGTCGTGGCAATATTTTTTTTCAATCCACCGAGTGGATTGAATATTTAATACCATTTTTCATTCTTCATTAAATTTATTCAATTTTTCGTTAAACAATTATTGCAATAAAGTGAAAAGAAAAAAAAAAATATTTACAAGAGCACCGAGAATTATCCAACCTGCGATTGTGGTAGGACGTTACTTATGGTGTAAGTAGATGTATAGTGTACAGTGAAAAAGTTTTTGAAACGAAATTAACGTTTTGAAACGAAAAGAAAAAAAAAACAGCATAAGTTTTAATTGGAGCGAATGTTTAAACACTGTTTATTTTATTGTTCGTTGTCGATCGAAAATCAATCCTGTAAATAATTTACCGATCGATTATGTAAAAGTGTGTGTACGGGTATCGTCATTTGTATTTTAGTGATTTGAGCGAGAAAGCCGCGAATTTGAAGCGTTGGAAAAAATTTTAACAAATCGAAGAGAAAAAAAAATAGAAAATCGTATCGAAATTATTGAG
The DNA here is from genome assembly GCA_963989365.1 of Rhimphoctona megacephalus. NCBI lineage: Eukaryota > Metazoa > Arthropoda > Insecta > Hymenoptera > Ichneumonidae > Rhimphoctona > Rhimphoctona megacephalus. Next base: position 20,722,218 of record OZ022422.1, on the reverse strand, counting down.
ATTAAAAAAAATTATAAAATTTTTTTTTTATTTCACGAATGCGTATAAAATTTGAAACATTTTTTAATTTGCAACTTTCCATCCGACTTTAATTTGAACGAAAAAGAAAAAAAAAGAAAAAAAAACAAGGAACGATTCAAAAAATCAATTTCATCAAAAATATATCAAGAATCGAGCAATCGTTCGAGAGAGAAAAAAAAAATTAGTTTCTCGTTTTTCGTTCATCACCAACCCTTTTTTTAATTACCAGGTCCGAAAAAAATCGGGTCTGTATACCATACCACGATAGTATTATATGAATAGAGAAGAAAAGGAAAGAAGACGAAAATGAAAGATTATTTCGTCTGAATCTTACGGAGGTTTCTGACGAGGATCGTTTGTAAATACTATAAATATATAAATATATTTAATGAAAAAACAACAAAAAAATGAGAGAAATGAAGAGAAGAAGAATGTAATTGTAGCGAGAATGCATCTCAGTGAAATGTAGAATATACCAATACGAAAAAAACAAAAAAAAAATATCACGAATCCAGAAAGAAACTCCGTGAGGAAAAAAAAACAAGAAAATAAATGGTTTTTAATTAATTGATCGTTGAGTATTGTCATTGGAGTGAGATTCTCACTTGAATAATCCATAAACCTTAGTATTTCCTCATCTTCGTAAAATTATTCACGGTAATGCGCATAAAATGTTGTCGAGAGGAATTGAAGAACGAAAAGGTCGGTGGCAAATAAATTCTCTCTTTTATTTATTTCTCTCGTTAATCTCCCTCATTCTTTCCACTCAACTTTATCTCTCTTTCTCTCATTTTCTCTTTTTCCTGTCTCTACCCTTTAGCCCCATCTCTCTCTTTCTCTCTCCCTCTCTCTCTCTCTCTCTCTCTCTCTCTCTCTCTCTCTCCCTCTCTCTCTCTCTTCCTCGGTTGGTTCGTGAATTTCGATCGATAGAGAAGCCTCGATTCTTTGAGACTGAACTTTTGGTGCCTATAACGAAATAAGGTTTTGCCTGTGGGCGACTCTCACCAGGATATTCTCTCGTTTCACGTCCGCTAAGATTTCAGAGGCTTTCGACAGTGAGAAGCTTTCTTTCTCACTCATTTTTTTTTCTCTCTCTCTCTTTCTCTCAATCTTTTGACGATCCTTTCAAGCATTCAGACCCCCTCGAGCCCCTCTCGCCTATGGTAATATATCCTCATCTTAAGTTTCGCTGTTTCTCTTTCCAGAGCTTTCTCCCTGCGTCTCCCCTTTTCTTGTTCTTTCTCTTATTCTCTTTCTCGATCTGTATGGGCTATATCATGTGTTCCTTCGCCCCGCGCGACCCAAGCTTCATCGCACCTTCAACTGCCGTGTAATTCTGTTATACCTATCTGGAATTAAATAAATTCATTTCACGCCCTGTCAGCGCGCAATTATTTTTAGATGCAGCCGCATTTTTAAAGCTCTCTTTCACTTTTCTCTCTTTTTTTTCTTTCTCTCCCCGCCTCACTCTCTCTCTCTCTCTCTCTCTCTCTCTCTCTCTCTCTCTCTCTCGCTCTCTGCCTTTTCATTCTCTTCAAGTCTGCGCTCTTATAGCGTGACTAACACCTCGACCCCGGATCGGGGTAGAAAACGCGAACGCTGCTCTTGGGTACAGCAAGTGATGTGGGGCGTTGTCGTGGCAGGGACCCCGAACCACCGGGAGCGCACGTCCGCGCCGAGACGCACGGACGACGTTCACTACTTCTCGCATCTATATGCGATATGATATACCTATTTTATGCATATATATTTCATCACATATTCATTTATCAAAAAAAAAAAGGAAGAAAAAAAAATTACTTTCCTTTGCAATAATTAACGCAAATACTGACAATTCATTCATTTTATCATTTTCAAAGTTACCAAATTTCTCGTAATTGTGTATATCGATCTGTAAATTATTTTTCGGTAAGAAAAAAAAAAGGTCCACTTTTTTAATTTCACAAATTCTATTCGGCATAACTGAATGTTGAGAGTAAAAATATTCCTCCCCCGAACTACTGTGGTGGTGAGGAAAAATCTCTGGTTCTGAAATCACTCACATGCGCCATTATCAACATACACGCGAATATATATATATATATATATATATATACGTATATGCACTTCTATACACGTATATATTGTAATATGGTATATATCGAAGTTGGAGGACGAGCTCGTGCACTGTTGTGATGGGTGGAGCGAGGTGAGAGAAACAGAGAGGCGGCTCCCGAGCTTGTAATTATGTTGATACGAATGATCTGCGGCGAGCCGCAGAGAGGCCCGCTTTGGAGAGCCTCCAGCGGTGCTCACCGGCTGCTATACGACCTCCGTATACCATATCATCTCTTTCTTCACTACCATCATCCAAGCGTTCACATTTTAACACATATACGTACATTTAAAAGTATAAAAGTATTTTCTCGTTGTCTCGCAGCCTCCGATCTCTCTCATCTCATCCCTTTCGTATTTTTAACAGACACACACACACACACACATACATACACACACACACATACACACACACGTGCGCATGTACATGAAGACAAAGATATAGCGAGAATGGTGCACTGCGGGAGAGACGCCAGAGAAAGAGAGAACGAGAGATGAGAGCTCGCGCGCTTTAGGACCGTGGCGAAACCAGTTTAAGTGGTTAAGTGTAGATGTAATTGATTTCCATTTTACGAGCCTCTTCCTCTCTCTCTCTCTCTCTCTCTCTCTCTCTCTCACTCCCTCTCTTTCTTTTCTGGAAGATGCGTCGAGCATCATTCCGATGCTGGACCATCCCTTCCTCTCTCTCTCTCTCTCTCTCTTCATCCCCCTCATCGAGGGCCACTCTCATTTGGCTGCCATTTTATTTTGTTTTATTTATTTTTTTTTTTAAATTTCTCAACCTTTTTCATTTATATACACAATTCTTTTTCTATCCAACTAAAAGAAAGTCTCGCAGCTTTTCAGCGCCCGCATTTCGACGATCTCAATCCCAGCAACGTTTCGGGAATTTCGTTCATCTAACGTAAACCTCGATTACATACTTATTGCGGAGTTAATACTGCTCAATTTTATACATATATGTACACGCACATGTGCATATACAATCTCTCCTCGGCCACGGGACTCGGGAGCGTTGAAATAATTGAAAAATAAACAAAAAAGAAGAAAAATAATAAAAAAAAAACAGAATATTTTTTACAAGTCCTTCAGCAAAACCAGAGTCATGCGCTTGTGTGCGTCTGTGTAAATCTCGCTGCAATATTCCTGGAGGGTCGTGCAGTCGTTAACGGTTCTACGGCCTCTTCTCTCACCTTCCCATCATCCGCGAGAGAAAATACAGAGAGAGGGAGAACGGACCGTAATGATTTCTCACGCCTCGTTTCGGTGCTTCTGCTCCATTATACATATATATATATATATATATATAAAATACAAATATAAATATGTATATAATGGTGTATGGATTCGCTGAAAAATGTATGTGGGCAGCATCGCATCGTGGCGCCCACTCGACACGAAAAATGGGAGAAGAAACGCAATATATATCAACTCATACATATAAATATACGTCCATAGAAACGTGGATACAAAAGCTCGTGTAAAAGCTCGTGTATATACGTATATAGCAGCAGGTAAGCGAGCCTTTTTCACTTCAAAACTCAGGTCAGCACTCTTACACTTTAAGGAAAAAAGAGTAAATGGTAGCGAGAGAGTTTCTTTGATTTTTCACCAATTAATCACGGCGCCTGTGGTGTGAAATATAAATTGCCGCGTTGATCTTGTCCCGAGCGTTATTGCTCCGGTGAACACGCCGCAGGCCCGACACGGTGGTCTTCAAGATTATCCCCCGCAACATCCAGAGCTTGAATATTCGTCGTCTCCAACGACCCCCCATTCTTCGACCAACGAGAAGAATATTTATCCTTTCGTTTAGTGGAAAATATGAGAGTTTGCGGATATAATTTTATCTCACTTCCGGTCAAGTCAGACACTTGAGGGGTTATTTAGGATTTTTAGAAAGGGAACTTCGGGATCAACTTTTTGGCGAAGGAGGCGATTTAGGGGTTGATTTTATTCCAGGAAAAATTTTTGTTCACTGCAGCTTATTAGTTGAGATAAAAAAGTTCCAGCTTTTTGGGGCTTCAAGCAATTGGAGAATTTTTTTAAATCAGATTTTATTATTTTTTCGAGTGTAATTTCGTGTAATTTTAATGATTCGATTTTTCACGTCTAGAAATATCAGAATTTACGGACGATAAGTGTAAACAGAAATTTTACAAAGTATTGTTGACGATTTTAATAATAATAAGAGATAAATCGTTTAATTTTAAAATGGCACAGAGAAAATATTATTTTTAAGCATTTTTTATGAATGGACGTTATCAGCATATGGGCTCAAAAGATAGAAGATGTGATTTGAGTCGAGAGGATCAAGGATAAAATCGCCTAAGCATATATGTAAACTTGATCATGGTCAAGAGAGAAAGAGTGAGAGAGAGAGAGAGAGAGAGAGAGAGAGAGAGAAAGATAAATAAAAAAAATGTCGAGTGTGTGTTCTCGGGAGATGAGGGTGAGCCGGGGAATATGTAAATTAGAAAGCCCGTGTGAATGCGGAGATTTATGAGTACCGTACACATTTCTGGGTGCAATAAATATCAGTAAGTAGCAGCAGCGGAGCGTCGCGCATGTGATATCGTGGTGTCGTGGTGGTTTTAACCGGGCGAGAGGACACCACGTTAGAAAAGGGAATTAAGTGAGGAACGAAGACCCGCGGAGATGTGAAAAGAAAGGAAAATAATAATAACAAATGGCATTAAAAAGGATAAATAAATATTTATACTCGCGCGATGGCCGCTATATACGGACGAAATTTTACGAACGAGACAGCGTTTGCCAGCAGGTCGTCTCGCATCTCATCTTAAATGCATTCACACCAATTCGACGATTAGAGACGTTGGGGGCAATATGGACCACTGTTTTAATTGCACCAAATTTTTCGCGACAGAAACATTTCTAATAATTAAATACATTCGAGGCAATCCATTCATGATTAAACGTTGCTGCTAATTTTGAGCGCTCTTTCGATCGCGTCAAATTCTTGCAGAAAAATATTTATTATAATTGTTAATTAATAATTTAATACTGTCAATTTTACTCTTGTAAAAAATTGCCATAAATTAAAAAAAAAATCGTGGATAAATGTACTAGAATTTTTGTATCTGCCCAAAAACTAAATTTTTCATCGTCAGTTGAAACGATTTCATTTTTTTCCTGTTAGTTACCGAATCGAAACAAGCGTACATAAAACTCTATCTTTAAAGTAAAAAATTAAAAAAAACATACAGGGGGTCCATATTTCCACCAATTATTTTGAATATATATCTTCGCGGCCATGCATACAAGCTACGATGTTTGGGGGTGCATTAGGCGTCTCTCGTCGCGCCCACAAGACACCTCTACACCCTACAAACGTTGAGACGCACTCCAAAGCTTTTCGAGTAGGCAAAAGGAAGCGTGAAATGCATCCAATTACCTTCGAGTCGTGCGCGTTTCGCGAGCGACTACTCATCGCGACAGAGTTGATGCATTTCTCTATATATATATTAATATAAACATATGCATAGGGGTTTTCATGTGAATTAAGCTATTTTTAATTAAAACGCATTATAGATAAATTTTTCATAAAAATGTAGAAATGCAGAAAGTCCAACAAACGAAATTTTGGTTACATGTCAAAATAACTCGAAGACAAAATAACACGACAAAATAACCTGCGACAAAATAACTCGCGTCAAAATAACACACGACTAAATAACATCTATTGGCTATGTATTTACATGTATATATATGCATATGTATAAAAGTATCTCTAAAAGTAGTTTCTAGAACTGTCTTAAGGGGCCAGTCCACTTTGAAAATTTCAAAAAATCGATTTTTTTTACTGTTTTCGGAAGTACATACATTCAGAAATATTGTGTCAAAATTTTATGAAAATCCGAGCTCTCTAAGTATTTTTTTTTTTACCTGAACGTCAGGACCTCATTTCGTCTACCTGAGCGTATAAACTTCAAACGCGTTTTTCTCGAAACAACGTTTTCAAAATCTAGCTCCATCGTATCTCTAAAACTAATAAACCGATTCTCTTGAAATTTGAACCACATATTGTAAACATGATTCGCAACAAGATGACCCTCGATGGTTTTAAAATGTTGATTTTTATTCTTTTTTTGTGAAAAACTGCGAAAAAAACGCGTTTTTTTTTACTTTTTTTCGTTTTTCATCTGACATTTCTTTATTTTTTGATAAAACTTTATATCCGAGGGTCATTTTGTAGCTGATGTCATACTGAATCTAATGGACTTTGATTTTTTTGTTTCAGACAAGCCGTTGCCGAGTTCTGATGGAGCTACCTAGCCCACCTATTTTTGAGGCGTTACGTTAAACTATAGTTTTTGTACTTAAAAATGAATTAAAATGAATTAATTTTTTTTTTTATGTATTTCAAGACTTTATTTATCAAGCCCAACAACTTTTATATTCATATCTTTTATAAAATCCTCAAAAAAAATCGTGAAAATAACCTTTTTTTCGTGGCTCCAAAGTGGACTGGCCCCTTAAAAATTCTTAGACAAAAGTGTCTCAAAGTATAAAATTCAGGTGCAAATAGTTGAATCTGATGGTTTGGGCAACGGGGCGCCCCTTTGCCTTGTTTTAGGTCATAAACACCCTAGTTTTGAACCACCTTAGGTTTGAATAGTATAAGAAACATAAACCACATACTATTTTGTTTTTTTATTTATTAGAATAATATAGAAATTTTAATTATACATGTCAAATATTTAAATATAATCAATCTATGAAGTGAAACAATTAATCGAATATATCGAGTATTTAAAAGGCGTACCTCACAATATTCAAATTTAAAACGTCACTGTAATGCACACAACTTTATACTTTGTTTTGTACTTTGCAAATACACATCATATTAATATCATTCGATTCCCATATTTTTCATGTTATTTTATCGTGTGTTATTTTGTCTGGATGTTATTTTGACGTGACACTGAAATATCTAAATATCTATTTTGACGTGTTTTATAAATTAATGACGATTAAATGTGTGTATGAATTCGGAGTTCGTAAAAATTCTGCTATTTAAAAAATTGTTCTATTTTGGTCTGTCTATTATTTTTCTCCGTCATCTCTTCCTCACTTCCTCTCGTTCGTTTTTTTCAGTGAGTTTTTTCGAGCGCCTTTTTTTTTGTGGAACGCTTGATGCGTTGTGGAAAGGTCTCTGGAATAAGGCACGGGCCTCTGTATAGCCATAGCTCATGAAATCGCGACGCTGTTAATTAGGTGCGATCAATTAGGAAGAGCGACGGGGAGAAAAAAAAATTCGAAAAAAAAGCCATTCAATGTGGGTGGCACTCGAGAATATCTTCGAAGAGTCGTGCCATTTTTTGTGTCCATATGGACACATAAAAAAGATCTAGGAATGTTTATTTTTATACCAAGATCAAGTTCACTATGTAGTTCTAAAAAATCGACACGAATAATCAAATCGTATTTAAAAATTTGCTTCAGTAATTAAATCAATTAATTTCCTCCGTACTATTTGAACTAAAAAATGATTGTTCAATTAAAAAAAAATGAATATGTCGGATGTGAGATTTCAAAAAAAGTTGAAATCTCCGAATGTTTAAATAAATGAAAGATTTATTTTTTAAATACTTAAATTCGTAGAAAATATTTGTTAGATATTAAAAAATAAACATGTCGACTAGAAAGTTGGAAAAATAAAAATCAGAGCATGATTTAAATGACGTAGCTAAAGAACTGACTCGAAATCACCTCTTGTACAACGGATTTTCGTTAGACATGACGATTTTTTTGGTGTTAACCCTGTCTGTATATATCGGGCTCAACGAGGTGTATAAAATACGATATAATCCCAAGAGAAGTCCGTAGGACACTCGCGTTCGAAACAGACTGCGACGAGAGTCAAAGAGAAGGAAGAAGCTCCCCGGAGGAGAAGATGAGAGAGAGAGAGAGAGAGAGAAAGGAGGAAAGATCTCTATGGAATAAGAGACGAAAAAGGGGGCTTATTATTTACAACAGTCGGTAAGGCGTGTCACAATGGCATTGCGGGTTTCCTCTTGAAAGTCCAACAATGTATACGGGGATTTATGACCTGAACTTTCAACAAAACTGTCAATGCTCAAGAAAAAGAGAGGAAGAGAGAGAAAGAAAAAGGGAGAAAAGAGAGAGAAAGATAGAGAGAGAGAGAGAGAACCACCCTCACACTCACTTGGGACGAAAACTAGCTCTCCTCGCGCTCTCTCGTTTCCCTCTCTTTTGCTCCTTCTCTTGGTCGTTTTTCCCCGAGTCACTTGGTCGAGTGAACTTCGGGAGTCCGAGGATGGACCACGGGCGGGCTTGTCTTCGTGGACCTCGACGAGACACGATGCGTTCGGGAATGCGCTCAAATATTTTCACCATAAATTCTCATTTTTATCTTACGGCCCCGCTGTTTACGGTCTATGTGACCTAATCCAAAATCCCCTTTCTCTTCACGAATACCTGTCCACATACATATTTTTTTCCATTTTCAAAAAAAATAATAATAATAATAATAATAATAATAATAATCTCAAGCCACCGTAGAAAATACATAAATAAAAATGTTGGGATATAGCCTAGCACTCTAAACGCTTGTGATTTTCTCTAATTTAACGTCCATTTGAAATAATAACGCCGGAGAAGTGCTCAATTAATTATGAAATGAAAATTAGTTTCATCGATGTCGAATTGAATTATGATTACGAGGAAAGAAAAATGAAAAAGGAAACCACCGAAATGCTCAACTAAAATATTGTGCAGATTAACCGAAAAACATCTCGAATCCAGAAACAAACAAAAATTTGGTAGTTAGAGACTTTTTTTCGATCTTTCGATCGTGCAAGCACCTAAAGTTAAAGCCACCAATGATTCCCTCCCCTCTGTTACCAAGAATCGTTCATAATATATCCTCTCTCACACATATATAACCGTGAATTTTATTTCTTCACGGTTGGTTTTTCACGAGGTAGTCTCTCGTGTGAGATCTACGAGAGGGATAATGAGCCGTCATTGTTGACTCGACTGCTATACTTTATAATGCCAAGATATATACATAAATATAACATGGATATGCACAGAAGGGCAGAAAATTGGAAATGATGGGCGCGTGTGAGTAACATATATATATATATATATAGACACATAAATATGTGAAATATACAGATATATCGATGCCTGGAGGCCTTGAATGGAAAAGTATACAGACACCATTTTGTGTGCTGATCTACACTATTTTAGCGATTGACTCATTTATTCTTCACGGTCTAAATATTCTCTGTTTAATATAAATTATATCTCTATATATAGTTATCCATAATGCGGCGTATCTCTTTGCCTCAAACCATGGGATTTTGTAGATAATCTTTTCTGAAAGAGAGCTCTCGAAAAGTACCCAGATCGGAAGTACTCATCGAAGCATATTTATAAAGAAATTGGTGTCAATTTGGACCATTGATTTTTGATGATATTGAATCGTCAGACGAAACAACAAATTTTTCTTGAACCCATTCATTTCATGTTAAAAAATATCTTTTTTTTTTCATCAATTCGAAATGCGCAGATCTAAAAAAGATGCAAGTAATGTTTTATAATAAATAATTTTATATAAAACAAAAAATTGCAATTCTAATGGAAAAAAGAGGAAAATTTATAATTTGAACGATGCAAGAAAAAAATCAGATTTTTTTTTTAATGTGCGAGTAAGAAATTGAGATAGGAAATTTGCCAGCTGGTTCAAATTTACACCAATTATTATATGTATAAATATATGTGGAGCTGAAAAAGCGAGCGGTGTTCGTATCTTCGATCGGATTAATGCGTTGCTCGCCCATTGCAATTTAGATCGATGATTCAGATTGTTCAATGTACATGGCACACAAAGGTATAAATGTAAGTATAGATACACGATTTCATTTTGTTCCCTCTCTGCCGCTCTTCTTTTTCAGTACCTGAACAATCGAAAAGATCGTATGACACGTGACACAAAAATCGCGCCCCTTTTCGATCCCTTAAAATACCACGAGCAGAGTACTTTTATTTCCCGCCCAGAATTTCCGGTCTCTTGGAATCGGTAATGCGGTTAGAGCCTGTAAAAATTTTTCGATGTATACAGAAATCAGCCTATAATATCATTGTCGATAGAAAAATGAGGATTCCCGCTGCGATTTGATATAACACGAAAGGCCTCGAGTTGAGGCTAAAAAAAGGGCGCAAGTTGCTTACGAATGAAATCTCTTTTATGTTTTGGTCTCTCTTTTTTCGCTGGTTGTTAATGTGTACAGATATATGGTGTGTTTTGTGTATATACAGGAGGGATGAATTTTTGGTGGATGACGAGGGAGAGAATATCTCCCGCTGCGTCGAATGTTGACTTGTCCCGAATCACTGTGGTGAACGCGACAAAAACTACCCCGCGATTCGTCACGCGCGAACCGTGTCCGAGAGAGAAAAACCAAAAAAAAAACAAGAGGGAGAGAGAGAGAGAGAGAAAGCGAGAGAGTTTGGTATAAAGGACTCGCTCGACACGTTGTTGTCCCAAGGGCTGCATGCGAACATCCTCTACGGTGTGGTCCCCCGATCCCTGTAGACGCCAGGGTACCCACGTCGAGAGAGAAAGAGAGAAAAACTACAGAACTCAGCCCCCGGGGTCGCAGCACGATTTCACTGTTGGCCAGGCCAAACATCTTTTCAATAAAAATAAAAGCCCAGTCTCCGACGTGCTCTATTCAGTAAACGAACCGTTAACTCGACGTTAAATGGCAGACGAGTGAGTAGACTGCGTGTGTATAAACGCGCCCTGTGTACCCCGTCATTTTGTGGCTCTTTTTCTCACTCACTCTTACTCTTCAAGATTTTTTTCGGTCCAGGTTGAATTCTACGTGATTCGAAGGTCGAAACACATCGTGTTTTACCTAGAGTCCTCTCGTTGTCGAAACATTTATTTGGACTCCCAACGGAGACAAGTTTAAAAAAAAAACGAGAGAGGCGAAACATCAGCCTCGGGACTAGGGCAGCAGGCATTGACTATGGTGACCGAGCGATCTTTATTCGACAGTCAACATCCCCGAAAATGGGATTTTCATGGCTAACTTCACGCCACGTTTGGACCTACGACGACAACCGCTGTTTTGTCGCTATAGATTCATATACATATATATATATGTATCATTTATTTACATGTGTATATTGATCCCATAGATGTGCGGTTTGACAAGACGAAAATACGATGCTTTGTGAGCTTCAATGTCCCGAGGCAATTCTTCTTCCTATCTCTTCTTCCGTTGTCCCCGCGTACACATCATTTCGGACTTGTAGCTCCAAGTTTTCCCAAGTAGCCTCAAAAAGTCATCCATCCCCGTGGTGAGAGAGAGAGCGAGAGAGCTTAGAAAAAAGATAGACGATTTTCTTAGTCTCTCATGATATTCCCTCGCGGCCTGTGCCACCTTTCATCAAGAAATCTTAACTCTCATGTAGGCGTGTCATGCTTGTTTTCCAAACGATTTTCCACGTTAGATCGCGCACCCTACCTACCACCTGAACAGCTCAAAGTGTTTTCGTCTCAGTTCAAACTGTACAACAGTGGACGAAACCTCATTTTTCTCGTCATTCTACTCGTTCAACGTTTGGAAAACATTGGATTATCGGCTCTTTGACACCTGCCTCGAATAAACGTTCATACATACTGTATCCTATGTATATATAAACCCTGACCGAATTTTTCATCCAGTCATTCTTCCCCATTGGCCAAAGTCAAAAGGATTTTCACTCCGAGACAGCCCGGATTATCCGGTTGCTCGTTTCACCAACTTACCAAAGATTAACCTCCGAGTTTAGGGTATTTACGATTTTCCAGTCACTTCTAAACTTTTGGGATCGTTTCTATACTCGAGGTTTCTCGACCGAGGGTGAAGGGTAATTTGTAGACTGGGTCATTGGGTTTTTTCTTCTGTGCGATAGCATCAATTAGAAAATAAATCGTCGATTAAGTAAACTTTCCCTGACATTAGCATTTACAGGAAAAGCTTAAATTCCAGCATTTCGAAAAAAGATATCTCCAGGAATCTTCAAGATGAAATAAATGACTCAAAAAAGCTGGCTTTGCTGGGACTGAAAAAAGAGGTGGCAGTGCAATGAAACTCGCATAAATAAGGAAGGAATGAAAGTTGGCGTTAGAGGGCGCCAGAGGAGAGACAACGCGAGAGAGGAAACGGTGGGTAAAAAGTGGATGCGCGCCAGAGGCGTTTTTCACGAGATGGTGAGAAGAGGAAAAGATAGAAAGAAAGAAAGAACAGAGGGGGAGTGAGAGAGACAGAGAGAAAGAGAGATGTAGATCTTGAGAGAGACTATTAACCAAGTGCATAAATATGAATGAGTCGCGCATGATCGGGAGAATGACCGCAATGGCAGAGCAGAAGCTCACTGGCGTACTTGGTCTCTCGGAGCTCACTCGCCAAACTTTCAAACAGAGCTCGAGCGAAGTGATACTTGAGAGGAAGAAGAGAAAGAAGAAAGAAAGAGAAGACGAGGATATAAAGATGGATATGAGAGAAAAAGCTTCACGCAATTTGTCCGTACGACTGCGCGAGAAGAAGTTGCGAGAGTTAGGTGAGCTGAGAAGTACAGAAGGAGAGAAGGAAGAGCCAAAGGACGAAGGAGGGAAAGAAGAAGAGGTGGAGAGAAGAGAGCGGCATTCAATTAGTCTCCTAGTAATTAGCCGGGAAATCTTCGGCTTTGTCGGCGAGATCTTCTCTCGTCTGACCAATACTCCGAAGCAGGAGGAAGAAGGAAGCAAAGAGTAAGAAAGTGAGAGAAAGAGAGAAAGGTAGTGGAAGAGTCCCAGCAGGCAGAACTCGGTGGTTGTTGCTGTAAAGTGCAGCAGTAGCGACGGAGCGCAAACGTTGTTCGAGAGGCCTTGCGGCCACGTTAAATCCCAGCGAGCAAGAAAAGGCTTCTCACAATATACTCTTGCGCCATCAACTCACCTTGCATCGAGAGAGAAAGAGAGGAAGAGTCCTCGAGTAAGAGAGTTAATACGGGCGGTTTTGCGCTCACATTACCATGCGAGCTTCAAATGCTCGCGTTAGATCTCAAATTCACGTTCGCGTTTAACTCCCAGCAAAAGCACGCGAATCGAGTCCAATCTTTGCGTACGTGTCTCCCTTGCGGAGACAAAGAAAAAAACAGGCAAAGAAAAAAGGACAAATAAAAGCAGTAGGAAAAAAAAGATCTGGCTCGCACACTCGTACTTAGCGGAAATGTCTCACGAGTAGGATTTCTCACGAGCATACGAGACTTTTACGCACGAGTCTCTTTTGCCTCTTATTTGTTTCGTTTTCACGGCGGAGAGCAAAGCGCGCGGGATTGAGAAAAATGAAGGCGAAAGACGCGAAGTCTCTTTCCATCTCGTTTTTTTCTTTTTCGTTTCTTCTTTCTTTTTTCGTTCCTCTTTTTTATTATTCTTCGCGGAACACCATGCGCGTACGTGTGATGCACCCTCTGCAACGAAGAAACACGGGCGCCCTGCCCTCCATCGACTTCGACGGGGAATTAGTCGGATACCTATGCATTACGCTCGTAAATTGATTTCCGACCGATGGCAATGGACGCGCGCGCTTTCGCGTTCCAGAGACCGATGGCCATGCTACTCCTGCTGCTGTTCCTCAGAGAAGATGCTGCCTACTCTCCCGTTAATCTCTCTTTCTCTCTTTCTCTTTCGCGACCTCTCTCAGGGAGAGCAGCAATTTGCCGAAGAGCGGCAACATTTCATCTCTTACTTCCTCTCACTCGTTCATCTTGAACGTACGTATATATTCTCTTTTCAAGCGCGCTCTCCTTGATCTTTTCTTTCATCCTACTCTTTCTTTAAATATATTCTCATCGATATCCTTATTGACTGCCATCTTTTCTCGGCACACGCGCTTCCATCGACAAATTTGCAAAGAATATTTTAATGTCTCTTGTACTTTTAATATATGTTCCAGTTTAAAGGTTTAGTAGCTTTTTGTCAAAGGTCTGAAAACTGTAACGTAATGTATTCTTCTCAAGAAATATATTTCATAATCCATCAATTCATGTGCAAAAAGAAATAAAGCAGAACCAATAATGAAGCCCGAAATTTTGACAAATGCGAGTAGGTGGTTTCCGATATGATAAAGCCATTTGCAACGTTTCTCTCGCTGCCTCCTTTTCTAATCACAAAAAATTACACTATACAATAACACGAGTGTATATGTCGAACACACTTTTGTGGTGAATTCATGGGATGTATATAGTGAACGTGTGGAATAAAATAATCATTGAGGGATGCTGTTGCGTTTTCAAGGGGTCAGGAAGTTGCAGGGGTGGGCAGAAGCGAACATATACATACAGTAGCAAAGATGAACGAGGACTGGATCCATCAACCCTCGTCCGTGGGTGGCCTTCCTCTTTCTTTCTCTGTTACGCAAGATCGAAAAGGGACGTGAACGTAAAATACGCATGAGAGAGGAAGAGCGAAAGAGACAGGGAGAACAGGAACAAGGAAGCAAAGCAGAGTGTGGATGAAGAAGCGAGAGAATATCAACGCCCCGAGGTAGAACTGAGAGGCGTCCAATATTACCAGACCGCGCGCAAGTTGCCCAAGCAACACACTTTGCTACCCCTCGTGTGGTCGTCCGCTCATGTTACAATAGGGGATCCCGACAAGCCTTGGCTACACGGAAACGTAACGCAACCCCCGACGACGCCACTATAATACCTCGACTCCTCTCACTTCCTCTCGCTCTTTATCTCCTTCTCTGTCTCTTGTGCCCTTGCTCCGTCACTAAATCACTTCTAAGGGCTGCTAAACAGCGGCGCGTTCCTCCAACGAGGCGTGCCCGCGACCGCGTGTGGTCTTCGAAGCTCAACACAGCGGTAACTATATATGAGGAAACAACTTGATGTCATGTCCGACTAAATCCTTGTCGAGTCCTTACACTACAAAAACGTATTTTGCCAAATCTTGGCCTACTAAATCCTGCTCGAGTCTTACACTGGTAAGAAGACCAACAAATACCAAATCAAGTGGATTTTTGATGATGATACGCGTTTATTTAAGCTTCAATTTATAAGAGTTTAGATTAAGCATAAATAAAATTTTATAATATGTCAACAATCGAAAATACGACATCTTACGGCGTCGTGTAACGCATGTGGGAAAACATGGGATCGCAATTCGAATTTCGATCGCAACGATATACTACTTTTTTCCATCAAATATCCTTCCGAATGCCCAGGAGTCTACTAAAATTTCAATCATCTCTCAGTGGCTGACGATATAACGTGTGTGGTTGTCTCGATTACGTGATGCGCGAAACCGAAGATACGTGGAAAAACGAATCCCGTTTCTCACCATATCATGGACACCTAATCGTCCCGAGAGACGACAAGTCAAAAGTTCTCTCTTCCCCATGCGCAGCTTGTCTGGGAGCAGTGTCTAGCATCTAGTTTCGATAAAAGTTGGCCAGATGTACAATTCTAATGTGAATTCTATATATAGAGCATGTAATAGAGAAACTTGTAGTTAACACGAGCATATATCCTGCTCAAGCATTCGTGTGAACGCAACTCCATCATTGGTCATCATATTGTAGAAAAAAGTTGGAATTTCACGGGTTAAGATAGCCACAAATCAGTAGTGATATGGGCCACAATCAAGCTTCGATGATCCAAGCTCTCACGACCCAAAGATGGAGGGCTGGTATAATTTGTGTAAAAGCGTAACGAAAAGTCGGGCTTAACGAGCAAAAAGTGTGTTATACTCCACAGATGCGTGAGTAATTTACTCATGATTATCCGTAATCGTGGATTTCGGTATGAGGGAAAAGGAAAAATATAGGGATTGGAAATTAGTTCGGTCGGTTTGTTTCCCATGACATGTAAAAGTACATAAATACATATATAGTGGGACGAGAAGAAAAAGTGGGAGGTTGGGGAGATATTAGATTATGAAAGAAGGGCCGCGGATGCTGGATGTAGGGTAGCGTGTCCGCTGGTGTAGCAGAAGCGAAGGCAGAGGCAGCAGTTTCCCGATTTGTGTTTGGAACTTGATACCCATGCGAAGGGTCGTGAAATCAAGATATATGGAAGGAATAGGGTTGGTTGTTGTTGGTGGCGGGGGTTTCTAACGTAAGGGTAGTTTTCGCTGGAATTCACAAGCAGAAGATACTTATGTGTGGTACAGTTGCGAGCGGTATTTGTATATACATTATACATCTGATTTCGGTGAGGCTCTTGCAGCAAGAAAGTTTTCCAAGTGCGGGGGAAAGAAACCCTGTTGGCTTCAAGGCGTGGAAGCAACCCCCGCACGTTTAGCGACTCTAATAAATATCGGCAGTTTCGAATTTTTTTGTGGTGACCATCAGGGCAAAAAAGGAGGAAGAGTGAAGAGGAAAATGCTCTGGTCAAAGGGTATACTGTAAGAGAGATGAAAAGAGAAGATTCGGAAAGAGGGAGAATGTGAGGGTGCGGCATTGCCAGAGCACGTGCGTTCGAACCCTCGAGATGACAACGTTTTTATTGGCAACGCGAGAGAGCTCTCTACTCTGCTCTTTTATGCTTAGGGAGCAATCATGGCCGGTGTATCGTATCGTCTGCCTCTCTCCGCCGGGACCATCGGGCCTTCACGATTGGCCACGCGATCCTCCGTGTCGTTGCGCAGAAGAGAGAAACAGGGAGGAATATAGAGGGTATATATCGTGTAATCCAAGCTACATAGTTTATACGATACAGTCAATGTGCAAGATAGAGAGAGAGAGAAGAGGCACAAGTTGTACGTGTGGGGATAAGGGACGAAGAGTAGATATTGGGAAACTGGCTTAGAGAAGGGGGCTGGCGAGTGGACGATATCAAACCGACGCAGAATCTTCAACCTCACGTACAAAGGAATTCGTTGAATCAACGAAATGCTTTTCCATATCCGCCACTTTATGTATAAAACTACGTTAAATTACAGAGGGAATTCACTATTAACAAACCACACCATTACTCAGTTAATTTGGAACTTCAAATATTAATATAAAGACTCGATATTTTCCACACTTTTACGCAGGGACAAATAAAAATACTCAGAGCTTGTACTTTTCTTAATCTCTTTGTAAAATATTTCCAATTGTTTCCTCAAGTTTTTGCAACTTTGAATACTTTGGATTGAGGTTTCGGCAAAAAATCAATCAAATTAATGTGGAATATCACATGCGATAAAGTGATCAGATATCGCCCTCGACTAGAGCGCAGAGAATGTATCTTCCACCGGCTGGAAGGGGAGGGTTCGAAGGTAAAAATGGATTCGAAATATATAGGAAACTGCGTGAGACATAAAAATCCTGGTCCGGAGGATGTGCCCTTGGCTCAGACAGGGTGAGAGACGAGATATATCGCAAAGTGTGATATCCTCGGTCAAATCGTGTTACGAGTCTCTCCTCCATGGATGAAGCTAATAGAGAAAAGCGCGGTTGGAGGAAGGAAGAAGGGAGCTTGCCTCGTGTCATGTGTATTAGTTCGTCGAAAGAGAGTAGAGTTTGTATATACTCGAGTGGACACAGTTCCCAGAGGAGATTCCACGAGGGAGAAACCCGCAAACGAAATAATTTATTTAGAAAACACTTAGGGAATCGTGAACGCGCGAGAAGGTTTGTCTATGTATAGGAGGAAAAAAAGGGAGGATACTTTTTTCCGCCGTATCATGAAACGTTTCGTATTTCACTCGTTGGACAACCGTGTTAAAGTGAGGAGGGGGAGGGGGCAGAAGCTGGATGGGTCATGTGTTAGAGATTGAAAACACAGTGTGAAGTGAGTTATCATGACACATGAAAAAAATAACTTCAATCGGACGAATTGACCGCGAATATTCCGAACCTTCGAATGAAATCAAATTCTGTAAAATCACTTTTTTGCAACTAAAATGAAAAATTTGTGCCATTGTTTTCACAGTTTCGGGAATATCAACAGGTTGCTTTTTTTATTTAGTTACGAATTACAATTATTTGGCACACTGTACATTTTTTATCGATTAAATCAATGGCCATTGGATTTTAATTTATGCTTCCTATATTTATTCAATATTTCGCTCGTGAAAAAGGAACTACAAAATGTTAAGTTCTTCGGTTAATTGAAATCAAGCTGGATAAAATTTCTACTTCGAATCAATCGAAAATCATGTTAATTATTACGGCAACGCGTATAAAAGTGATAAATTAAGTCTCAAGATATGAAAAAGCGGCGAGGTTCTTTTATTTTTCCATGAATCATAATTTTCATTCGATCCTTTCTTCGAAGTTGTGAGGAAAAAGAAACGGGGGGGGGGGGGACGAGAAGGAAGCGTGAGATATGAGAAATAGGAAGAAACCTGCGCCAATTTGAAGCGATATAATAACAGGAATGTCAATCGAGAGAGAACCGACAAAGAAAATCTTCTCTTAAGGGATAAAAACAAACTCGAAATAAAATTCTAACAGCGGCAAGCGTTACGATGAAATTTTCTATCGCTGTAGGATTTTAGAGCCAGGAAAATTCTGTTGATTCGCATTACGATTGTGAGGAAAAAGATTGTGTCGAGGTGTTGGAAGAAGATTCGAAGGGGTCGCGAGAGAAGAAAAAGGAAAGGAGGTACTGAAGGATAGTCAAGAGGTAATTAGGCGTTCAAGTATTATAAGTAAATGCTGGAAGGAAGTATCGCCTCCGGGGTGGTAAAATAACCGCAGCGGGGAGGAGAAGAAAGTAAGGAGGAGGAGGAGGAGGAGGAGGAGGAGGAGGAGGAGGAGGAGGAGAGAACCGGAGGAACGGCGACGAAGCGACAGATGGCTCCCACGCCTTACGCACCACCTTGATTTGTGGTTAAGCATTTTTCAAGCCATTTGGCTGCTCGCCTATAATTTTCGTCGGTGCAGCAAAAGCGTGTTCTCCAACCCTCTTCCTTATCCATATATAAATATATCTATTTTTTTCTCTTCAATTTTCGAGCGAGGCTTCTTCGTCGTTATTCTTTGCACTGCGCTTCTCCCGCTTTTTCCGACACCTTACGCCTCGTGTGTTTATTTTCTTAACGGCCGAAATAATAAGTTTGTTCTCTCGTATTACGCGAGAGAGTCCGAGAAACAGAGAAAGGTAAAGAAGAGTGAGAAAAAAGCTGCTCGCAAGAACGACCAGAAAAGAAAGGGAGTGAAAGAGAAAGGATTTTTTTCTTGCAAAACTACTGCGGGGGCTGCGTTTTCTTCTTTCTCATTTCTCCCTTACTTCGTCTGTGTATAACAATGCGACACGCGAAATTCTGGTCTCTCGTGCGAGAATCGCGAGGCTTATTCACCTGTGACGAAAAGTGCAAACCCTAAAATTACGCGTAACCATTTATGTTTGTCCACATGTGTGTGTATTCGTATGTAAATGTGAATGTGTGCAATCGCCTACGGTGCACGAAGCTTTCTTTTTTATCTCACAGTTATTTCACGCGTTTCCCGAAATTTCGGTGTTCCAGAAAATACGGGTAACGATCCGTTTTTTTTTATTGCTGCAACACCACGTAGACGGAAGCTCAGATCTTTTTTATGTGGCATTTAGCGTCAAATTAGTTTCGCAAAGTAAATATTTAATGGTCGTTGAATTTTTAATTATTTAGCTAATTGAAAAAAACACCATTAATGAAATAAATTACTTTTATGACAAGACAGTATAATATTAATAACTAATTATTAACACATAAATGATTAAAATCAAATTGTATTTGTGGAAGAATGCCAAAACTGTAAAATTATTTACACATACATTTTTTTGTTGATAAATAAATTTTTTAAAAATATATATATGTTTAAAATGACTAAAATAAGCCAGAAATGAAAGAAAGTACGGAACTCCAAAAAGGCACGTGCCAAAGGCCCATTCACGTCCGCACTCTCTCACCATGCCTCAAATTTATTTCCAACACAAGGCACCGAAATTCTCCTTTCTCTCAATAATAATATGATATTGCTCATTCTCTCCTTTTTACACGAAATTTTTATTTTAAATTGCGGAGCTCTTTGAACGACTGGCGTGCGCGTGCGCCTCACGTCACAAGAGCCGAACCCTTTTTTTTAAGAAAAAAAAGAGCCAGTTGTCCGATGTAGCGCGCCACAAAAAAAATTAAACTGAAAAAAATTGATGACGATATGGCGATAAAGTTTTATTATACGAATTTTCGAAGAAAGAAAAAACGAGAGAGAATAAAAACGATGAAAAGAAAATTAGGGAATTATTGCGATGATTTGAACCGCAGATTAATATCGCATAGCGAATGAGCCGTCTTGCGACTTCCATTAAGTAATAACCTCACAAATTCGCAGCTGTTCCGAAACAATACAGGAAGATTTCTTTTTTTTTTTACTTTATTTTACTCGTGAGAAGAAAATTCGAACAAATTTGATGCAATTACGAATTTTAATCGAATTCGATCTCGCCACAAAAATATCAACTCAATAATAAAATGAAAAATCGCGAGAAAAAATACCCGTTAATAATGTACCCAATTTCCCCGACACTTTAATACATTAATTTGGTAATTCATTTATTTCTGTCAAATTAAATCAATTGTCCGTAAAAAATCCATGCGATAAACATTATTTGTACTTACAATGAACGAATAATTATTGGATTGATTGAAAACGTTATTTTTTTTCTTCACAACGTGAAATTTAAGAGGCCAGTCCACTTTGAAAATTTCAAAAAATCGATTTTTTTTACTGTTTTCGAAAGTACATACATTCAGAAATATTGTATCAAAATTTTATGAAAATCCGAGCTCTAAGTATTTTTTTTTTATCTGAACGTCAGGACCTCATTTCGACTACCTGAGCGTATAAACTTCAAACGCGTTTTTCTCGAAACAACGTTTTCAAAATCTAGCTCCATCGTATCCCTGAAACTAATAAACCGATTCTCTTGAAATTTGAACCACATATTATAAACATGATTCGCAACAAGATGACCCTCGATGGTTTTAAAATTTTGATTTTTACTCTTTTTTTTTGGGAAAAACTGTGAAAAAACGCGTTTTGTTTACTTTTTTCGTTTTTCATCTGTCATTTTTAAAAATTTTGATAAAACTTTATATCCGAGGATCATTTTGTAGCTGGTGTCATACTGATTCTAATGGACTTTGATTTTTTTGTTTCAGACAAGCCGTTGCCGAGTTGTGATGGAGCTACCTAGCCCACCTATTTTTGAGGCGTTACGTTGAACTATAGTTGTTGTACTTAAAAATGAATTAAAACATTTTTTTTTATGTATTTCAAGACTTTATTTATCAAGCCCAACAACTTTGATATTCATATTTTTTATAAAATCCTCAAAAAAAAATCACGAAAATAGCCTTTTTTCGTGGCTCCAATGTGGACTGGCCCCTTAATACATTAATTTGTTAATTAATTTATTTCCGTCAAATTAAAACAATTGTCCATAAAAAAATCCATGCGGTAAACATTATTTATACTTACAATGAACGAATAATTATTGGATTGATTGAAAAGGTTATTTTTTTTCTTCACAACGTGAAATTTAATGGATTTTACGAGTAATTAAAAAGTGTCAATCCGTTATAAGCGGGAATAAAGAAGGCGTGTTTATTGGCCGAATAAGCTGGACATATTCATTCGACAAAGTGGAGTCAAGTGTGTTATTCTAGTTGTCCCGCTGGGTGGCGCGTGTACTCGTCACACCCGTCACTTGTCCCGTCTAACTGTACGAAACGATCACTAGAAAAATAAGGAACTCTACCCCTAACCGTATGTACGAAGAACGACAAGGGAGATTGTACAGTTTTTCTCGAGCCCTATAGTCTCCTCGCCACGTGTACATCCCCTATACAAAGTCATCATCGCGTGGCACGGATTAGCCGAGAATATCGGATTAGCCAATGACCCCGGAATCAACAGCTGGCTAACAAATTCGAAATCGTTCATTTCTCTATCATTCGTTCTCTATAGATTTTTGTCTTTTTCTCTTCTTTCCGTATTTTTCTCTAAATTCATCAATATTTTTATCTCTGTTTAATCTTTACTCAATTTTGGCCATTTTCTTTAAAGTCCTTTCTTTAATTATTTTTTTACTCCATTTTACGCGAATTATTTCATTTCTTTTTAAATTATTCTCTCTTTTTTCAAACTATTTCTTATTATCAAATGTCCTTCCGTTTTTTGTCTCCAGTTTCCGACTTTTTTGCTTCGCTTCTCTCCATTTTCCGAATTTCGAAATCTTTCTCTCTCTCTCTCTCTCTCTCTCTCTCTCTCTCTCTCTCTCTTTCTCCTTGCACTTTGCACGGTTAATCCACATTATTCTCTCTCCGATACTTCACTCCGTGTAATCACGCCTGAGTGGTCTTCGAGATTCGAGCCAACATCGAGAAATCTACACCGAGGGAGCGAAGGGTGAAAGAGGGGGAGGGGAAGAGAGCTGCAGAAGAGAAATCCGCACACGAGGGTGTCCAGGATAGTTCGAGATCGTCATTAGACGCTTCGATAGAGATTACACATCCGCCGGGGTCATAGCTATAAATTTCTGGAACTAAACCACAACAGATGCATTGGAGCAAGATCAAATTTGTCCTATCGAACTGCGCGCACATGGTCGGTGCAATTTTTCTATTTACTGGACAAGTTAAAATTTTTCTCGACTGATGATTATTGCAGTTTAATTTTCAAAAAAATCTCTCGATTAATTTATCACAGGCAACAAAAGCTCCATGAAGCTTCAGATATGAAAAAAATTAAATTTGTCTTTAATTAATTTTTTCTTTAATTTTTTTTCAAATTCGCCAAATAATTTGATCAAACATTTTTCAATTGAAAGAAATACGGAGCTCGATAAAAATTGAATAAAACGCCAAAATTCTCTTTTTTCTAAATCCAACTGAAAATAATAATAAAACAATCAGGCATTTCGAGTAGGTACAAAGAAATGCACAGTGTGACCTAAATTACGTGTATTATTCGTGATATCGCCTCGTCTTTTTTTATTGTTATTGTTTTTTCTGTCGGTACCAGTGGTTCGAGTCACGGCCTCGTGCCACGTCAAATTGTCTTAACAACCGTGTTCTGTCGTATTGCGCAGTCATCGGGGCACATATTGATATATATATATATATATATATATATACATATATATCGACACAAATTTATATATTGAGTTCGCCACACGCGGTGTTCGCGGACAGAGTGTTCCGCAGCCCGATAATCATCGAGCTCACCCGGTTCCTCGATCTTTCGCTCCGGCTGTTTGGTAAAAACACCTTGCGTCACTTTTACAATTTATACATGCCGTGAGTTTTCGTTAAACACGCGAATTTGCTAATACCAGAACACGAAATAAAGTGGAAAGCCTTAATGAGTTCACTCGAGTAAAATACCGTTAATCGACATTTTCGTCGAGTCGTTGAGAATCGCTAAAGCGCAAGCGCCCGATCGAAAGAGTTTCGCAGAACTGACCTTTGAAATTTTATGCAAAATATTCCCTCGGTCTCGTATCATAAAAATTATACCCACGCGATTCTGACATTTTGAAATTACACTTTTGTTGCTAATCGCACGAATTGCTTCGAAATTCTTTGAAAAAATTTAGTTACGGTTTGAAAAAAAAAAAACCTCAATTTTGAAGAGAATGCGAAAGCAAAGATGGGCGTGAATTTTACGGAGTATGGGAAAAAATTTCGATGATAAATTCTCCCTGAAGACCCCTGACTCATCGTCCCGTAGTCGAAATAACTGAGTCAGGAAATATTTTCTTTTTATATATATACGTCGATAAAGAACAATGCGATTGAGATTGGGACATCGAATGTTGAATGATTTAGATCCCGTGACGAACGAGGATCATTCTCGATACGCGAAAAAGAGAAAAGGATAGACATTTCGACGCGTGCCACCACGACGGTTCTCGTTAATGGTATTAAAAAATTCGCCTCTCTTTCTCTCCATTTTCCTGATTGTCCCTTCCATTCGTATCTTCGAATAACAATTTCGATCTTCATTTGACAATTTTTTTACCCAAAAACACCAAAATCAACAATCTGTTTTTTTTACTCCAATTACAAACAACTGAAAGATCAAAAAATCACGATTTTAGTCACTTTGTCAACATTATCGTAATTGTGACGCAAAATAAAAATTTTTTAACTAAGTTTTTCGAACAATTTACGAAATAACGAAACTCAAAACATTATAAAACTTTTTTTCTCGATGTCGTAATTTGTGAGAAATCGATAGCACTTTGAATTTCGTCTCCCCTTATCCTCCCTCTCTGCTGGACCCGATTTCGAAAAACCAAAACTCAAAAATTTCAGGTCCTCATAACTTGACAAATATAAACTAGAACACGCTATGATATTGAAGTTTGCATCGTTGGAATGCAACGAAATACCTTTTTTTCTTCAGCAGAGCCCGAAATTTGTATGCATTAATTAAACAAGTATCTTTCAGCATTTCATGCAAACATCGATACTATGACAATGATATTTCTGTATGAAAATTAATACACATGTATAGGAAGTTTTTATGCAGATACCGTATATGAAAATTCAGATACGCTGAGGAAAATTGAGAGACGCGGTATTTTAATGATACGAGCACTGTTCAGTAAAATTAATATACTTGTGTATTTGAAAAATCATATACATGTAAGAAATGTTGACCTTGTGCATATTAAAAACATGAAACATCTATTAATATTACTATACAGGTATATTAAAGTACACGTTACCAGCATAGTAATTTTCAGATTCAAGATTACTAAATTTCAGGCACCGTATAACGGTTTCGCATTACTATTATGCATGTAATATTAAATAAATTCAGCTATTATGAGTTTTCAAGGGGAATACATTAATTGATGTACTATTGTGTTCGATTTTTTAAAGTCGAAGGTCAAAAGCATGCAGACATCTCATGAAATTAGTTAGTGACTTATCACTTATCACCACTTGATGCCGTGGCAATCAAGCAATTGTCTCCGTAAACATTTTTATTACAATCTCAACACCTTGTGTTAAGTTTGGTGTTTACCATTTTCATGTTTTACACAATTTTCGTAATTCAAGCGACTTGTATATATCCTCGTCCGAAGCACGTGCCTCCTATGAGAACGTCAACGCTCTGCGCCACGCGGTGGCCAGAGCGCGAAGCACGGTGCCCACAGAGCGTTACGAATTTCCTACACTTGTGTATTAATTTTAATATTGAGATTCTTATAATTAATATATAGGCGAATGAATTTTAATACACGGATTTTTTTTATACTGCAGGGTATATTAATTTTCATTCCCATTTTTATACCGTATTTTTAAGAGATGGAGTTATGACGGGAAATAACATGTATCGTATTATTAACATTCATGTGTAGACGATCGATTTAAAATTTGGACAACACATCCAGTATATGTCGAAGAATATACTGTGTAAATTTGAAGTAAATGGTTACATTTTGCCACTTGTACCGAAACTCCTTAAGGGAGTTCATCTGATGATCGAATTAACAAACAGATATCGATAAAAAAAATTCAAGTACCCTTATGAGTATCTAAAAAGTCATCTGTCCAAATTTCAGACCTCCCGGATACTTTGTTCGTGAGCAATTAATAAATAAAAATTGTCTAAATTAACGTGGTCTCTTATGGACGATCGTGCTTTTCCCATTTATAAACGTGAAATTTGCAACCATTGACAAACAGTTTCGTCAGAAACTTTTGTAATGAATAAAACAATATCTAACGAACATTTAGGCAGCTCGCTCAGATCCATTAGATACTTGTGAGCTTCAGAATATTATAATTTGTCTCGAGAAATGGTGATGTTCGGGAGGTTAACCTCCATATTACACCAGCCGCATGGTATGACGGCAACGTCGCAACCGCGCGCTTTTTGAATTGAACTTCACGAGTAACGTAACGTGCGGTAAACTTGCACAGCAGAAGGCTTATCCAGACTCATACAAAAAAAAAGTTATTTGATTTAAAAAAACGATACGAAATAATAACATAAAAAATTGAATGAAAACACATATTTTTTTGAAATCGTATTTAATGATAATATAATATTAAAATCACACAACAAAGTATAAAATCTTCGATCTTCCTTCGAGATGCTTGGGCTCAGCCGAGTCTTTGATTTTTTCGAGGTTAGGTTTTTTTTTCGCGCAGCCATATACATTCCGCAGGTTTTTTCCCACTTCCACCTGTCTTATTCGCGATTTGTACACTTTTTCCGTAACCCGTTTTCCTTTCCAGAAAAAAGTCTTGTTTTTTTTTGAATTTTCGTCCATGATTGACCATGCAATCGACGAAGCACAGACGCGAGTAAAAACAGCTGACGCGGGCTACGCGATCGCGCCGGGTTCAGCGTTGCCAAACTTACTAGACGGACTACGCTAGTCGTAATAATTTTTTTTTTGACTAGCTCGGTACCAGATGAACTCCCTTAATATATGTATTAAAGTCGGACATATTTTTATTTTAAAAATTGAACAAATATGAAATTGAAATAAAAATAATATTTATATTATTATTTATAATATTAATTATACCATATTAATTTGTGATATTATTTAATTATATTTTCATGGATCTGCGATCCTGGATAGGTACAACAATTCACGTTCGTCTTCCTAGACATAGTCAGTCAGAATAATTTCCTTTTCTACTTTGATTCCCGCAATTTATGCACATCTAGAGCGCAATTCGTATGTGAGAAATGCCTCGACGCTCTACGCCACGTGGTGGCTGGAGCAAGAAGCTTTAACGTGGGTACCGAATAAACGGACCCAAATAGCAAACTTTCTAGCTGAAACGAATAGAAATTTTGTTGATCCAAATTAAAAAATTCGAATAAACGATCCTAGTAGATCTAAATAGAACTTTTTTCTGGCTGTACTTTGTTATTGTTAGTATTATTTGCTCAATCATTAGCGGGAAAAGCAGAGGGTAAAGCCGGTAGGTATGTGTGGTAATAAATAAATACAATTGGGGATAATGCCTTGGCACATCCTTCCTCGTTACATCATATTTATCTCCGTAAGGTTATCCGCACTGCTACACCACTCAGTCAGTTACACATGAAAGTGATGCGTTCAATTTTATTGCAACCCCTATTTCGTTCACGCGCCGGGAGGAGACGAGCACGTGTCACGATACTTCTCTCAATGCTCCCAACTTCGTGTGTTCGTGGGTTTGTATTTATATATATAAACGAGCACACATACACACAAATTTAGTACGTTATTCGAGATTCTCGTTATTGCGGAAAAAGATTTTCTTAGCACGAGCCACGTGACCCAAAAAAAAAAGTTAGCAACATCGATAAATCGCGCTCACACCCTCCGCAGTATCCTTAAATCACTCGAGAATTGACCTGCTGTACATGTGACAAAAAGAAAAAGCATTGCAGGTTCTTATTTTCACGAGCAATGCATCGAGGGATGAGAAACTGATCGCATATCCAACAATCGTACTTATTTTTCAACTGCTTTTCCAGGATAATCGAAATGATTGTAAAAATATATATTTCTGTTGATTTTGTTGAAGAGAACATTAACCCTAGAATCCCACGATCTAATTTTTCCAACGTAAACCTCACATTGGGCTAAATATAATTACCCCAATCTTCTCTTTAGCATAAAATGTTCCTCATATGCGATAATAAGGTTTAATTATATACCATTCTCTTAGTTTTTTGATAACGAAGAGAATGGTGCACGATAAAGTCGCATTTGGTAAATATCTAATGGTGAAAACTCTACAAAACGGCAGGAATAATTTTAAAAAATTGGTTCGGGAAGGAAATTTGATATTTTCGTAATTACCCTGTTATGGGATTTTAGGGTTAATTTTAACGTGCTTTGTGGCAATAATATAGAAAATGAAATGGAATTTAGAAGATTTGTGATTATTGTGAGTTTACTTAGTAAGAAAAAATGATCTCATTATCAGAAACAACAATAGCTTTGAGAACAAACGATTTCTGTTGATTTTTCTTTTCGTTTTTATTTTGAATGTTGAAAATTCGAAGCAACGCACAGTTGGTGTGGAAAAATCGGTAATTTTTTTCTTCTCTCAAGTTCTAGATATTACACGGTAGAAAGAGGGCAGTTGGTCTGTTGGCCATTACGAAAAAAATAGAGAGAGAGAGAAAGGGAGGGAGGGAAAAGTGCGGCGAGTATAATAAACGTTGCCACATTTTACGGCACACACCTCTCTATTAAGGAGAAAAGAAATACTGTTGGTAAACGTGTGAGGTTTGGTGTGTTCCACTCTCGGAATAGATTTATACGGAACACGCCCAGGGTTGCCCGGAAGCTATGAAGATCGAGAGAGAAAGAGAGAGAGAGGAAAAAATGAAGTAGAAAAATTGTGTTCGAGAGTCATCGATGCGAGACGACGACAAGGGTCGAGTTTTCGTGGGTGAAAAAGTTTGAAAATTTCAACTTATGTGGTCCCGCTGTTTCACGGACCATATGGACACGATTTCGGGTCCGAATTTCTCGTGTCGATAAATAAACCACAAAAAAAAAGCAATTGTTTAGTTTATTTCGACTTTTTTTGTCTCGAATGTCTCTTGGAAAGGAATTAGGCAGGTGTGTCAAATTCGTTCTGTTTTTTCATCTTTTTTTTTTTTATTTATTTTAACTCCTTCCTGACACTTATTTGAAAATTTTCTAATTGCCTCAATTGCACTCAGCTTAGGATGATTATAGGGCACGAACAAATGAAAAAGAGATAAACGTCGCCTCGCGCCTTAGAAAACATCTAAGAAATTTCACCGGAATGTATAAATTCATTTTCAATGCCTTTCACCCCATCGGCTTTGATAACCAATTATTATTTTGACACTTTACAGACCTCGATGCCGACCGGGTTTTCATTTTTTTACCACTTTCATTATCCCCCCCCCCGATCATTTTACCTTCGGAAATTATTTTATTGCCCTGGGTCCTAAGCGCAATTGCCAACGTTCAATTGGCTTTCTAAAATTTTCTTTCGCTTATTATCAGTTTTTTCTACACTCTTAATTTTTGTCAATTTTTGTTCAATGGAAAAAATCGTTTTTGGCTAAATTTACAAACTTTTGAGGCTCAAATATTTATGAATTTTTGAAAATAAACTCGTCTTATCATAAATAATTAATAATACGGTGTAATAAAAAAAAAAGAATATCATTGATAATTAAAAAACGAAGATAAAATATTTTTTAAAAACACGATTTCTCGAGCTATTCGAAATAAATACTTCAGTTCGAAAACAAAAAAACCAAAGATGTCGTGATTAGTAGATCGATGACAAAAATCTCTTCGACAAAATTAGCGGGTCAATTGAGTGAAAATTGAAAGGTCTTGGTAGATGGTGTCCAGATAATCCTCAAAGTATCGTGTCACGTGTTCCGTCGTGTGTAAAAGAGAGGGCAAAGAAAACAAAATAGAATACAAAAAAATAAAAAAAATAAAAATAAAAAACAAGTCTCTCGAGTCGTCTCTTGTTTTTACAGAAATTAGTGGTAGATGAAGAAAGATGCACGCGTCCTGAACGACATTCCGTGGTCGGGAGCTCTCGAGAATTTGGGGAGCAGAGAAGAAGCGAAGGCTGCTTTTCGAGATCTCCCTTTTGAGATAAGCGACACTGGGTCCTAATTCTTTTATTTTATTTATGTATTACTGACCGAAGGAGAAAAAGGGCATTAGAAGGAAGACTCAAGATAAAAATGGGCCTTAAGTTGTCGTACGTCACTTTATGATGATAAATTTTTAATTTTCGTCGCACAATATTCCACCTGAAAACAAAAAAAAAACAAGCAAAAATAAATAAATCAAATCAAATCAAAGAAGCGCTTTTTTACTTACCTGGCGTGAGTCAGATGACCAACGACGAATCCTCGAGCTACTTGGAAAACTACGAGGGTTTTTTCCGACCAGTTTCTCACTCGAATCATACTTACCTATGTCGCGTCCCATTCTTGAGGTTCTCCTTTTTCATCCTTATATGGAAATTTATTGAGCTTTTCAACAAAATTACGTCCGTTTATGTTTGAGTCTATTTTTTACATAATTTTGAGCAATTAATTAAATTTCTATATTATTAATTTGATCTATCATGAAATCGTTTTTATTTTATTCACGATTTAAATATAAATATATAAAAATTGATAATTTTTCTTAAAAATTGAACGAACCACCTTTGGCAACTCAAAGGTTGGACTTTATCCACTCTCCATCCGGATCATTAGTAATCGAATCGAATTAATCACGTCGTACAAGCCTAAAATACCTAAACATTCTCACTTATCGCCCAACACACAAATCCTAAATTCTCTCCATCAATCTCTCGGTTAAAATAAAAGAGAAAAAGGTGTTCGTTTCCCTTCCCGCTTCCACTAGCGCGTCTCGTGTCATCGCCCAAAAGTGTATTGTGCCATGTTTAGATCGTGTCGATGATAAGAGAAAGACACGATTCCGGTAGCTCCAGAGAGCACGTGGATTTGCTTAGGGGAGAAATAAAGTCGATTGCCTGGTTTTTAGTCGAATTTGAATTTAATTGACAAACGTTTTTTAAATTCCATTCAAATTTTTTTCTTTCCAGTCTGTATTCTCGGATAATTAATCTTTTGGCATATTTTTTTAGCACCAAAATGATTGGGAGAAATTTCACTCCGTTTCGACATCGATCGGTTGACGGGTATTTTAATTAATTAAATAAATAAATCACCACTAAAATATTATTTTCTAAAAATATTTAAAAGTGCTCGTACATTCTCGTAGTTTCATCAACATGAAACCAAAGAGGGGGGGGGGGGGTTAAAAGAAATTAAACGCGATAGAGTGAACGATTGGTACGAGAAAATGCAACATATAATAATTACACGTATACCAGGGACACGCGATATCGCGGGGTCTCCTTTAGTCGAGAGCTCACTTTATAAATATTGTGTTTACATGTGCACCTTTCGTAGGAAAGACGCGGCCTTTTCTTGCTCAAGTTTGCCTCGCGACTGCGCAAAGCGTCAATAATTCAACGAGTCTTTTGAGAGAAAATTTTTATTCTCAAGAATTTTGTTCTCAAGATTTTTTATTCTCAAGAGAAAAAAAATCTTTCAAAATTCCTGAAATCAGAGTGAATTCATATTCTAAATTTCTGAACAATTTGAGAAATAATCAAATTTTTGTTCCCCATCTTTTATTGCGAATCTAGAAAAATTCAAATATTAAAATCTCTCAATAATTCTACAGCAATCGTAAAAAAAATTGTGAAGAAGTGATTCGTGTACAAATCTGATAAAAAAAAAAATAAAAATCGAAAAGTTCCAAATTGCCCCATAAGAAAAAACGGTGAGCCCCGCCCAACCGGAAAAAATGCATCACGGGAGACAAAACACCAACACGATGGATCACGAACACGAGGAGAGAATATCCGGAGATGGTGAGAAAACGTGTGTAAAACGGGAGAAAATTGCGGAAAAAGGAGTGAGGAATAAACAATTATAATTAGTACGAAAAAAAGAAAAAAAAAAAGGAAAAAGAGTTGACGCTTGTGGACTTGGTTGGCGCCGAGGCTCGCGTGTTTTCTTTGATAGAAGGTACCGCGCATCATCTTTTGTTTATAATTCCATATGCCCGAGTGCGCTAGGATTAAGAGCGCTCCTCCCTTATACACTTTTGTAATTTGTATTTATGCATATTTTGCGTTTTACACGATCGTCTGTTTGCTGGTGCGACGATGGGAAAATTCCTAACAAAGAGCACATGCGTGATACGCTTTTTTTCTTAATTTTTCTTTTTTTCTTTTGCGAAGTTCGTAGCAAATGTATACACAGAGGTCAAATAATAGACGATTGGAGAGTCGTGTAAGATCGCGAATCGCTGACGCGAAAGGGAACGACGAGAGGAAACGACGATTCGATCGATTGAAGAGCAAATTCGCTCTCAGGGATTACAGAGCTCTATACAAACTTATAAATGTATCACATACAGGGTGGCTCATCGAAATTGACGCAACGATAATTATGAAAAGCTTTGAAAACTCACATTTTTGGAAAATCTACGAAAATTGACGAAATGTTCGAATGAAAATCAAAAATTAAGAAAAAACACATTTCAATCATCAAATTTAAACTAAAAAGTCAAAGTTTATTGAATAAACTGTTTTTTCATTATTTTTTGAAATATTTTTTGGGGACTCGTTTCATTTTAAAGAAGTAACACCCTGTATATTTTCGTGTGAAAGCCAATGTAATACATGAACTGATGACTTTGTATCAAAAAGGCGTATCCACCGTAATTGTGTATATAAAATCGATCGAATTACGACTTTTTCAAGCTTATGGATTTATATATATCTATAGCGATTGTGTACACATCGAATGCAACCGAGTCGATCGACGATCAAGCTTATGTACCGTGTCCGCTGTTGTATTTCGCTATCGGAGAGAATCAACGCGCATCACGCAACACTAATTTGTCTTCGATTGCAATCCGCTGATCGTACCGTGGGAGATCTTTCTTTTTCTAACAATTTATCTCTTTTTTTTCTAAAGTCTTTTACTTCTCTACATCCCGATCGGTAGGGTGGTGCAGAAACAAAAATCTTTTTTTATTGCCTCAACATCGTGATTCGCTAATATTTTTATGAAATTTACAATCAAAACAAACAGTTTGGTTCATTTGGTGGTTTCTCGAATTGTTTTCCCTCCAGATTCCCGTATTTACAGATTTTATTTTTTCATTTGCTTACTTTTTTCATTTACTTTTTTGAATATTGGCGAATTAAAGTGTCGGAATAAAAAAAATGTACTCACGTGTTCAACAATTATCTGAGATGTAATTTTTTGTTGGAGGAAAATGAGTGTTTCGTTCGATGATTTCGCGATGAAAAATCGATTAGCTTACTTCGTGGCGACGCCTCTGTGGCTATTGCAACAATACTTTGAAACGGAAGTTACGGAAACTGCCACGGAACGCAGGGAGGTGCTGCAGTTCAGCACATATCGATTATACGTATGTGTATCACTGTTAACTGGCTAATAGATCAAAGCAAGGTCCGTGGATTGAATGGTTGGTAGTATTGCATTAGTCAGGTCTTCTCATACATTTTTTCTGTACGCGGACTAAAAATGGCGGAATACTCATAACTAGTATGCCTATAGTTCAGTGATGGTTTCGAACACAAACACACACCGATACACTAATACACTTTTCAGTGGACCAAAAATGACCGCCTTTGAGAAGACCTTAAGAAGAAGAAGAACGACAAAGAGAACAAATGAGGGAAGCTAAGTGCAGTGGGTTCTCGATGTTTTTATTACATTTTTCCGTTAATACGCGTCATGTCAGCCATTTTAGAATTTAGAAGATGGGCGCGTCTTCATTCGCGAAAGTATCAGTTTTTTTCACTAGTGTTTGCGTAACAAATAAATAATTAAATGAGAAGTAAATCGAATAGAAAAATTATTCGATGAACTTTGATCCTAACCCTAAAATGTGCTAATTCAAATAGAATCCGATGAAATTTAATACGTGATCAAATTGTCCACGCATGGAAATTCAAGAAATTTCCAAAGATCGACGACACATCGAAAAAAGGAAGTATTACAAAAGAGAAATATTGAAATTACGCGGATTGATAACAAAAATCGTAAAAATTCCCAAAACCAACCCAAAATATTGAGAACTTCAAATCGTTCAAAACGCTACCTACGCTACCTACCGTCTTATCGCAACCGACATTTTCGCGTCTAACGTCAATTTGGCGCCCAAAAATAAAAAAAAATCGATCGTTCAGTCATTTCTATCTATCGACATCGTACTACCTCGGTATTTCGTTTGTCGATATATTATCTTTCTTTCGCATTTCTTTCGATCTCAAACATACACACGTACATAAATACATATAAAAATGAAAATAAATATAAATATATCGATCTTCATATTATACCGGTTGGCGTTCTGACGTGTCTAACATAACCTTTTTCTCTCTCCGTTTCGCGTAATATTACGCGAGAGGTGATACCTCGGGGGCCCGGTAGGGTAAGAATACACTGAATATCGTGGGTCATCGTGTATATTCCTTGGGTATATTATACGCCCGTTTGTAATGACCGCGTCATAAATAACGTTTGTTTCAATGTTAATCTGTGCCGCGGATCAAATCTAATAAGTACAGAGGCGACGAGGATCAATGCCGATGGGGTTGTATCGCAAAGTAGTGAGAATAAAAAAAGACGAAAACATGGGGGGGGAGGGCTAAGCGTAAGAAGAAAGAGGCGAGTTTTTATTTCGCAGTTCCGCAGTTCATTCGGCAATTCGATTTTATTCCTCGTACATAATATACATGTTTCTTTTTCCTGGAATGTTTATATATATATATATATATATATATATATATATATATATATATATGTGTGTGTGTGTGTGTGTGTGTGTGTGTGTGTGTGTGTGTGTGTGTGTGTGTGTGTGTGTAAATAAAAGAAAGTAAAAAATATAACGAAGAGAAAGGAAAACGAGAAACGGAAGAGAAAAATGTTTCGCTCGCTCGGTGTGCGAATACATCGAGAAGTGAGAAAGACGTAGAAGAAGGGGAAGAGAAGGAACGCGAAGAACGAGAAGAAGCAACTTTGCAAAGTTAAAACACGGCATTGTTCGCAACCGCTCGCTCGTGACTCGTGACTCTCTTTCGACCCGGATGACCCCTCAGCCTCAATTACCTTAGACACATCCGCCCGCTTTTGCACTACTCTCAGCTTTGCTCTTCTTCTCTCCATCCTCCTCTTCTTCTTCTTCGTCCTCTCTGACTCTCTCTTCCTTATCTCATTCTTTGTCCTTTTCATTTTTGGAATATTTTCATCATTTTTTTTTCACGCCTTTTTACAATTTTATTTTCGTACTTGTATCACTTTCTTACCATTTTCGAACATGACTTTCATCACCTTCCCCAGAAGTCCAAGCGCCAATTCAAATTTCTCAATTATCGCTTTTTCGGTCTTAGAAATTTTAGTACTTAATTTTTATCGTTTATTTCCGGCATCATTTTTTCTTGTTTACATTTTTCAACTTTTTAGGGTTTTTTAGACTATTTTAAAAATTTTACTTTTCTTTATTTCGATTTTAACTTATTGTTCGATTTTTTTACAATTTTCATTTGTACTATTGAGCATTATCACCGTTTGATTCATATTGCACTCATTTTTAGGGTTCCGTACGCCCAAATGAAAAAAAAAAAACGGAACCCTTATAGGATCACTTATGTGTCTATCTGTCTGACCGATTAAGTTGACATTTGGTACACATATGAATTTCTGTGGGCCAAACACCAAAACTGACCCCGATATTCAAAATTCATTTATTTAAATAAATGAATTTTGAATATCGGGGTCACTTTTGGGGGGCAAATTAGAAAATTAAAAAAAAAAGTTTTGCTAACTGTACCGTGTAACATATCAAATGAAAGGGCTTGTTGTGAGGGTCTCAAATATATATTTTTTATAATTTCGAAATAAATAGTTTTAAAGTTATTTAAGAAAATAGATGAAAATTGACCATCCTCCCCCCCTTATCTCCGAAGCTACTGAGCCTAAAATTTTGAAAAAAATACAGAAAATAGTTCTTTACTTATAGATTACAGGTAAACCTACAAGAAGTTTATGGTCTTAAAATTTTTAGTTACCACAAACAAATTTGGGTCAGATTTAAAAAAAATATGGTAGATAATATATTCATCGTACGGAACCCTCTCTACACGAGTTCAGCTGGCACTTGTCCGTTTTTTTTCTATTTCTATTTCAAAGAATTTAAAAATATGACATAAGAAATGAAGTTTTAGTAAATATTGTGAATCGCCGTTTCAGCTCAAAATTGCTCCAAATTTTTTCCCAATGTTTTCGGTAAATTCGAGAACTGTCTTAGAGAAAATTATATAAATAGTAAAGAAAAAAGTCCGAAACCGTCATATTCGAGTATATAAGAGTGCGGCAAGGCTCACGCTGGCTTTTTTTTAATACTTGGCGTCGAGTTGCTACCGTGACTCTTGATATGACCAAGTGAAAATAGTATAATAACCACGTGGAAATAGCAGTTTTCAGATTTGGGGAAGAAGGCGCTTCGCCCCCCATCCCGTTATTTCAGCAATAACCCTTCTAGGTTTGAACCACCCTACGTTCGAATTGTATTTGGTTTTTACGCATATACAATTCAAACCTAGTTACTGCTATATAATGCTAGTGTTAGTGCTAGTTTTAATCAAACCCCACATTTATTCTGACTAATTCTTCTATTATTCTATTACTTATTTATTCTGACTAATCTATTGTGATTAATTCGAGCAAACATATAATATTTCAGAATACCTAACAAGGAACATCACTTTGATGTCCCCCTCCGATTTTGTTGAAACTCCTGTATATGAAAGAGCATTAGAAACTAAGAGATGCTTATTTTTTTTATCGACGGAAAAATAGTGCTAAGGGGTAAAACCACCCTTCAAAGTAAGGCATGTCAAGGGGTAATCTTGCAGTTTCACCCACAAGCACTCTACCGATTTCGATAAAACAAAAACCAAAATGTTTCTCATCTAAATCTATGAAAAGTCCACCATGAGTACGAAAAAAAATAAAAAATTAAGGGGTGAACCACCCCTGCGGTTATCTATTTCTCAGCCCCTATTAAAAAAGGGTGGATCCATGCATATATCCATATATGAGAACAGAGAGAGAGGGCTCTTGATAACTCTCCATTTTCCACCCCTACAGCCCCTAAGTCGGAAACTTACCAAGAGTTTACTGTACTAATTTTAACTGCCTATCGCGAGTGTCAGAATGCCAATAAAAACATCAGGTGATCATGATTACCTGATAACATTCTTATCTAGTACAAATACCGTAATCGCATTTCCATGTCTGTATTTTTTTTATTAAAATTTAAAAAAGTATCGTATGGCAACACTAATACAGTAGATCAGCAGAGTACCATAGAGTATGTATATGCGTAGCATACAAGTTTCCCATAAACATTGGAATAATAGAGAGTAAGGTCTAGCTCTCTGCCCTCCGCCCCTATTGAGGTTAATGCAAATATGCATATCCGCCTAAAATCATAAAATTCGTATTTTTGATGGAGGGGAAGTAGAAAGAGAGTTTGTAGAAATATTTCGAATCAGTAGAGACATTCCAAACAGAAAAAAAACAAATGCGGTAAGGAAATTCGAGTGAGGATAATTTACTCCCTTAAGGTTGCTATTTTGAAAAAATACAAAAACACGTAAACTTTATTTTCATGTTTTTCTAAAAATAGAACCCATTTCATTCAAATCGATCCACCCCTTTTTAATGGGGACTGAGAAATAGATAACCGCAGGGGCAGTTGACCCCTTTATTTTTTAATTTTTTTTCGTACTCATGGTGGACTTTTCATCGCTTTAGATAAGAAACATTTTGGTTTTTGTTTTATCGAAATCGGTGGAGTGCTTGTGGGTGAAACTGCAAAACCACCCCTCGAAAATGCCTTACTTTGAAGGGTAGTTTCATCCCTTAGAACTTTTTTTCCGCCGATAAAAAAAAATACGTATCTCTTAATTTCTAATGCTCTTTCATATACAGGAGTTTCAATAAAATCGGAGGGGGACACCAAAGTGATGTTCCTTGTGAGATTATATCAAATTCATAACGCTCACGATTTATTATATTTATTATTGACATGTTCGTACGAAAAGTAGTGTACAATCGATGGTAAAATTAAGCATATTCCCCATAAAATGATATTATGGTCGAAAGTCAATTTCAAATTTTTGAACTTCAGTTGATAGTTGTTATAGGACCAAAGTATTTTGTGAGTAGTTACTTTACCAGGCAGTTATTATTTATTACAATAGTTTATGGCTTCCGGATAGATGCCGTATAGAGTTTCAGCATATTGCCGACGTTTCGAGTCTACACGGCATCCATCCGGAAGCCATAAACTATTGTAACAATAATAGCCGTGAAAGCCTCAAACCTAAAGTTATTATTTATTTTGGTATTTTCGTCATTAGATATTTTTCATCCAGTTATTTTGTTAGGAGATATTTTTTAAAATATTTTTATACACAGTTATTTTTTCTACAGTTATTATGACTTGCCACCCAATAATTTGCAACACCAAAAACACAACGTAAATGCAAAAGAGAAAATGTTGGTGAGATTCATCGTTGGACAGGATTCGTCTGCGAAAATTGTTTGAAACTTCCTACACCGAGTTAATTACAGTCAAGATATAAGCTACGATATAACTATAGACATTTGAACGTATACATTTATATATATTTAGCAAATGCAACTAAACACATTTACGTAGATCGAGGAGAGAGGATCGCTTAGTTCGCTTCTACTTGTAATTTACGTCCTATCCCCCTTAACACCACACCCTTGGATTTGTCCTTTCGTGCTGCTCTCTCCGCCAACCCTCCCTCCTTCCCATTTCGTGTGTTTATATAAACAGAGCTAGGAATCGTATATCCGGAAATCCGTTGGTGCTTTCTCGAGCGTTTCGGTCATTAAGCGCCTCTACGACGATCCAATTATCTACTAGATGTGTACACCGAAAACATTTCATGACAAATTGCCCAGGAAAAATACGACACTGCTCAAGTCAAAGCGTATCAATATTTTTTTATTTTTATTTTACCATTTAGATTTAAAAAAACTTTTTATTCGATATAAAATTATTTATTTTTTCTCGTAGTATATTTTTTTTTCGTTCGTAAGATACGACAGAGCTGAATTTAAAATGTATTTTCCATTTTTCAAATTTTTGTTTAGCAATGGGACTTATTTTATTATTTTTCGAACTCGTGAGGAATTGACGATTTGCTGAGAAAATAGAAACGAAATTGTTCGATTACAAATGTATAAATATTTTGTATTATTGTCATTTTTATCCTCCTCCTTTTTTTCAATATGAGATTTTCTCACCTGCAGATTATTTTACTCTCAATTGCGAGAAAATCGAGATTTGCTCGCAAGATTGGAGGAGAACCTATCGTGTCCCGATTATTTCTCAAAGACTTGCGTGTACGCCATTCGGCGTCGAGACAAGAAAGAAAGAGAATAGAATTGAGAGAAGGAGAGAAAAAAAGAGAAGGCGAGGGGCGCAGGGGGTCACGTATCGAGAATACAACAACGGGGAATTGTGTATTCGCGTTAACGCCAACTCGAGACTCGAACGCCTCTCGTTGTACGATGCGACAGGCAAATTGGCGCGTTTCCTTGACGGGGCTCGTGCCTCGCCGAGTGTAACCGAGTTGCAAACGTGGAATTCGTGGTATCCCCTGAACGTATAGATATTTTTTTTTCTTTAAATATATACATATATTTATATTGGACTTCGATCTCATCCTTTTTCACCGATCGTGTGTTCCGCCGATGTGAACACAACGATCGATTCACGAAACCACTCTCGTCGAAGAATCCCCGAGAAAATTCACCAAGAATACTCACAGACTTACCTTCGACGATCTCAACGAAGTATTCCATCGTTTAAAGCCCCTCGATCATCATCATTCTCACTGCGAAAACTTAAATATACCGAAATCCAATTATTCGCACCATTTTTGGAATTTATGACATATTTTTTTTATTTTTTTCATTTTTTATTGTTATATGAAACTCAAAAATATATATTTATGACATATTTAGGTGTTTTCATAATTTCAGAAAATTTTTACAGTTTTTTTTTGTTTATATTTCATTGGTTATTTTTTTTTTCAAATTGTACATTAAAAATGTATTTTTTGGTATAATCAATAAGTTTTTAGTATTTGATCTTTCAAGTGTAATGATTTTTCAAATTGTTCAAATATTCGTGAATTCGTGTGAACTTTTTTCAATAAATTTCTAAAGGACTCGGAGGATATATTCATTTTTGTAGAATAATAATAATTTTATTACAGATATGAAATGATTTATAATATTTTATCGAACTTATCAAGAAGAATTCAAAATTGTGTAAATTGAAAAGATAATAATTAAAATACGGGCTATATTTTTAATGGACGAAGAAAAAAAAATATTTAAATTTATACTTGTCGAACAAGCAAAATGCGTAACCAACATGAATTTTTTTGTGCATGGGTTTCTTGGAACTCGGTCAAATTGAATTCGGTATCTCAATTCTCAGCAGAAAAGTACCCAATTTCCGGCAATCGCGAGTCCAAATCTACGAGAAAGAAATCGTGTGCGAACTCACGGAAGAGGGCTCAGGAAGCAGGATAAGGGTGAGAGAGAGAGAGAGAGAGAGAGAGAGAGAGAGAGAGAGAGAGAGAGAGAGAGAGAGAGAGAGAGAATTAGGTTGGGCCGAAGGTGGGAAAGAAACGTGGCGCTGGCCTGTTAGGCTATCGCGAAAACCTCGTCCCTATCGAGAAGCTTTGACGTGGCGTGTTGCCGCATGTTGGCTCGGGGCAAATGGGCAGCTTCCTTCTGGGCTAATTCCCGTCCAATTGAACGCGTTTAGCTCAGGCAAAATGAAAATCGGTGGTTCCTTCACTTTCTCAAGCAACTTTGCTGCATCGTCACGGTTGCCTCGTTAGTCTTACACTATTCTTTCTTTGTCCCCCCTGAATTCCTTCATTATTACATTTTTTTTCTTTTCATATTCTAAATAAAAACTAATAGTCGAAATATTGTCCCAAAAATTGTACGTACAAAGAAACGACACGAAATTTTCATTAGGATTCAGCAACATCAACATTTTGACGAAAACAAACAAAATGTTGCTTAGTAAACAAATTACAAAATATCAAAAAGAAGAAATGTAACAAATTTTCAAGAATTAACTGGGTAATTTTTATTCCACTCGAAGATTTCGAACATAAATTAAAAAATACGATCATCATGTTAAATAAATCTAAAAACAAATTCACGATACGACGACAAATAACATAATTTGATACACAAACAAAAAATTTAATGACTTTACGAAAGTGTTATTAAAACTACAAAATAATAAACTACAAAATTTTAATGTTTATGTGGCTTAAAGATATCGTAGCGGTTCTGTGTGGTAAATTGACACTATATAATATTTTTTTTTTTTTTTTTACTACAAATTGACACTATTATGATCTACAAAACATTTTTTTTATATATTCGTAATAAAACGTCAGCAGTCCTGATCAATGAGAAAATATTTTAAGAAATTACATATTTTTAATCACTCAGTCGAGCTACTCTTCGTTAGCTGTTAACAGTCTATGAATTTTTCAAGCGAAGATTACCAACGCTGCGATACTCGCACACGGAGAGAATTTTATACGAAAAATTACTATGATTTTATAGTAACGTCGGACTATATCGTCATTATGAGAACAATCGATGTTCAAAATACCAAAACATACACTAATTCGGCGAATTTTTAACGTGGCCCATAGTAAATTTCTCACTGCGCCACTCCAAAAATCATTTTTGACTATATTTTGTTTAGCAGCAGACGAAATAATGAAATTATTTGCCGAGAGTTTAGAGAGGAACATAGTAATTTTTCCTGTGTGCCGGATGAAAAATTGATTCTGTCTTGTTTTTAGATTTTGACAAGCCATAATCGTTACTTGTTTCCGCATTGAAATTTATTGAAGAACATAGTAAAGTTTGATTCCGTATTGTATTTTGCTTTTGAAGTAATATAATCATTGCTTGTTTCCTCATCAAATCTTACTGAATAACGTAGTAAAAGTTGAGTCGAGACGAAAGAGCTGAAGTACTTCGGTTTTCAACATAAAAATTTATTGTAGTTTTGAGGCTTTCACGGCCTCAATTTTTACAATAGTTTATGGCTTCCGGATGGATGCCGTGTAGAGTTTCAGCATATTGCCAAAGTTTCGCAAACGTTACAGTTTGCATCATCAGAGCTGACGTGAGAGCTCCGATACTAAAGCTCCCTGGTCTCAGGTAGTCCTTATATACGCATAGTCATCGTTCCAGATGACTGCACCCAGCCAATCAGGGTTCTTGATTGATCAGTTGGTCAATTAAAAAACAGGGAGGACAGTGTGCCAGATTGGGTGGATCTGGTAACCTCCGTCTCTGCTAAGGTTGTTCGAGTGTTTTCGGATTTCTAGGCCTTCTCTATGTTTCCTAGATAAATAACTCATCGTCAGTGAGTTAGTCAGCATTTGAGCTTTGTCGAAAAGGATGGAGTGTCCTGTTTTCATTTTGTGTTCGTAAATGTGTGTGTGTGTGTTTGTGTAAATGAAAATTTACTAGTAGCAAATAGTAGAAGTAGAATAGTAGTTTGATGATTGATTTATAACTGAGGATCAAAACTTCATGGCTAGCTAATAATTAAGGGAAAGTGCTCATCAAGATTGACCAAAAAATCGATTTTTTTTTTGCATTTTTTGATAGTTTATTATATGTAGAATATGTTTTCAAAACGGTTTGGCCGAAAACAATTTTATAAAAAAGATATAGCATCAGAAGGGGACCCACCTTTTTACGCGAAAATTGAGTTCGCGCGATAGCACGTCTTTGAAATTCTTTGAAATTCGCACCTGTATGACCATACTATGGTAAGTATAGCTACCAGATGTCGGAAGATATGCTATGACTGTGAAATATTGGGAGGCGTGCCTCTATATACTCTAATCTTTAAACTCGTTTCCTGAAAAATCATGTTTTTCAAATCGGTCTCCACAATATCTCAAAAATTACTTGATGGATCAACTTTTTTTTTAATTTTAAAGTAGATTAAATTTATTGGAGCCTGAACCTAAATGCAAGTGATATTTGTTGTTTTTTTTTATAGTGCTTTTAAGAGCGACAAAAACGTGAAAAAACCCCACCGACAATTCAAATATCTGCCATTTTTTTAATTTTTGACTTTTTATTGATATTATAGGTTCAGGCTCCAGCAAATATTATATAATTAATAAAAAAATTTGGTTTTTTGATTTCAGATAATTTTTGAAAGTGCTATGATGGAGACCGATTAATCACCTTTTTTTAGACGGTCATGTTACAGCACGTATAAACAATTTATATGACTCTATTTTTTACTAAAAAAAATTTTTTTTCTGTACCTTAAGACTTAATAAATAAGTGTCAAAAAACTTGAATTGTTTATTTACTTTGGTCTATGGAAAAAAAATTCATGAAAATCACCTTATTTTTCGGTCGCTTGATGATGAGAACCTTCCCTTAAATATATGTAATATACGATCGGAATAAAATCCGAAGGGTTACGTCATAAGATACCGGGTTAAAATTACAAATTTTGCAATTTGATTTCTCACTTGAATTATCTTTAAAGTGTTCCTAATTTATTTCTGAAGAAAATAGTGAGTTCAATCGACAATATGTTTCAAATTTGATATCTTGTCTAATACTCGACCTTTCCCTACGATCCCCTTAAAGTAGCGAGGAAATTTGTGAACCTCCATTTAAATAGTTTCGTAGAAGAATTAATGAAGAAAAAAAAATGGGGAAAAAAGCGATCGTCACTCGAATCAGTCAATGAATTGTGGAAATATTTAGACACAAATGAGGCAAAATAGAAAAAAAAAATAAACGAAAATTAGATGTTTCACGCTCTAAATCTGTGGTCAGTGAGAATTGAGAATGTCGCCTTGTCCGTTTTACGGAATCTTGTACACTCTCGAGGAGAATTGGGTTGGGAGTGTTCGTTCGCCGGGCAGCAGCAACGCAACCGACACAATAGGATCAATATCCCGCTGGGGTATATAAACCCCGTAATCCCAGGCATCTGTAGGCCACCTGCAGTCGTGAATTTCGTCACGGATACCACACGAATTTTGCCTCCTCTCCACATCGTGTCACACCAAACACGCACTAAAAGATGCACAGATTCATTTCTACTCTCTCCCTCTTTATATTCTGAGCTCACTCCACAACTATTTAGACAACTATTGTTGATCGATCAACCGCTCGATTTCACCGATTTCTTTCCCGTAAAAACTAGTCTCCTCGGATTAACCGTGAAATCCCTCGTCCTTACTTCCCAAATCTCGTAAATCGAAACACTTATTTTTTTATTACAAATACTTCTTGATAAATTTCAGGTATGCACCAATCATTTATCACTTTTATTACAAAGCTTAATTGCAATGGAATTCTTTATCAATGACTTGAAATTTTTATTCTTTATGGTTTTTTTTTATTTAATCGAACCAGCCCATGAAATTTCATTGATTGTCAGTGCTGTTTGAACAGTTGTAAATAATTTAAATATGAATTATTACTCTGATAGATTTTATATTAAATTTATAATAATTTACAGGAAATTGGAATTTAGTATGTTGAAATTCAAAGTCGCGACCTTTATAAAAAAAAAAAAC
This sequence comes from Rhimphoctona megacephalus, assembly GCA_963989365.1. Taxonomy (NCBI): domain Eukaryota; kingdom Metazoa; phylum Arthropoda; class Insecta; order Hymenoptera; family Ichneumonidae; genus Rhimphoctona; species Rhimphoctona megacephalus. The sequence goes on along the minus strand of OZ022422.1, from coordinate 20,677,775 downwards.
ACCCTTCGAGAGTGAATATAAGACGACAAAACGAGCATGCGATCATTTTTCGTTCCATCAAGAATCTGTCAGAAATACGCAGGGACATTCAAAGTCGGTAAAAACCGATTGACAAAAGGGACTTTTATAAGACATCGAACTGTCAAAACTTTGCGGGATTTAGCGTCAAGATTGCGTACACTCGTGATTTTCTTTTTTTATTTTCTTGTTTTCTCTCCCCTTTCCCCTTTATTTATTTTCCTCTTACAATTTCATGACTTTGATTCGATGTCCGGAACGTAACCGGAACATGGCCGCAATTCTTGGGTCTCTTTGCTCGTCAAGCGACCGACGAAATTCAATGGGCCTTAAGCTCTTCTTGTAACTTTTATTTTTTTCTTTTACTCTTCCATTGAGCAACTTTTGAACGATCATGACATGAGAAGAAAGAAGAAAAGTCAGTCATCTTGAAGAGTCGATTGTGCTTTATTTCATAACCGTTCAACAGTTTGCAAAAAGTTGAATTTTTCTCATAATTTATTATCAAAATAATTCCCAATAAAATAATATTTTAATTGTTAAATGTTCCAATCAATAAATTAAGGCATTTAATGTCCATTTCTTACTTAAATATTCAAGAAAATTATTGAATAATGAATGAAATTTTTTATTTACGAAAATTCTTCAAAGTTTCATTTATTGCATTCATAAAGATTTTCATTTTTCTCCACTTATTCGATAGTAAATAATAATCAACCTGAGTACAAGAAAGGACTTTTGTGCCATAACGTAAACAGTAAATGAAAATGCTTCATTTAAGGTATATATTGCATGCTAGTGAAATAAGTGCTAAATTTTCACAATTGTTTTATGCCAAGCTTAATACACAATTGAATGTAATGTTAGTGGATTTATATCACAGCGTGTCTTATTAACGTAGAAAAATTTTAAAAACGATAGATTTGCGAAATCATCAACTGATAAATGCAAATTTCCATGATGGCACATTTTCATCGGAATTCATCAAAGAATAATCCGTGATTTTTAACCAATTGCAATGTACCACGTTTTATTTTGTTCCTCAAGAGATCCTTTACGAATTCACCACGTAGATTTCTTCTAAGCTTAATCATTCTACTGTTGCAACCAATTGTTTATTTAGCGAAAAAAATCTTTCATAAACAAATTGCTATAATTTCCAAACAAATAAACTTCGAAAAAGTCTACATGTATTCGTAGAGAATCTCTTGAGAAACAAAATACGACGTGGTGCATTAAAATCGGTTAAAAAATACAGATTTCTTTGAAAAGTCCCAATGAAAATGTGACATAATGGAAATTTGCCACTATTAGTTAATCGTTTCGCAAATGTATCGATATTAATATTTTTCTAGGTTAATTAGACATGTCATCCTACAAATTCACCTTTACTATGTATAATTAGTGCATTAAACTTGGTATAAAAACATTGTGAAGTTTTAGACATTTGACTAGCATGCAGTACAGTATTTACCTTAAGATCGTTGTTTCCAAACTTTTGGTACTGATGTAATAAATAAATCTCTGTAAACGTCAATAATGAGAGGACAATTGGTGATTTTAGCCTGGTATGATCATTGCCTGAAAAAAATGTGTATATAAATATATTTTCTCGTATTTGGAAAAAAAGGGATGAGACTTCGTGACTTTAGGGCGGGTCCCTTCTCTCTGCACTTATACAATGGCCCTTATTCTCCCAGGACTCCAAATATTTTCACAGCCACGTACCGCAGGTAATGCAGGGTGACGATACCTTTTTCTTCGTTTCTCCCTCATTCACGTGATCGAATATATACATTTATATTTGTATGCACACATTTTTTACCCAGTTTTTCTCTCTCTTACACACGTCGAAAATTTTTCTAGTCAGGGATTACATCCGATTTTTGAAAAGCGTGAAATTCTCCCCCGTTGAGAGAAGAAGCGTGAAAGAAGCTCGTTAACTCACGTCATAAAGCTTCTTCTTTTTATACACACACACACACACACATAAATATAAACACATATTTCCTTCGTCATTTCTCGGTTTTGTTAAAGTCCCAAAAATTTGATTTACCGTCAACGTTTTTCACGCTTTTCCCCTGACATCCAGAATTATTTTTATTTCTTCGTCAGGTGAAACACTTATCAGGATATAAAATTTAATCCTAGCCAAATCGACCATTTTTTCCCCTCTTTTTTTTATGAGTTTTAATCGGGGATAAATCCTGAAGGATTTTTACGATTTTGTATCACTCGAAAATGTTAAACAAATATCGTTGGTCAAATGAAAAAAAAAAAAAAAAAAAAAAAAAAACAAATGGTTGAGAAAACTTTTAAAGTCGTTTACCTTTTTTTTGACTTTTTGAGAGGGAAAAAACGACCCGCAGATTTCTTCGAGTTGACCATCCGGGTGGGCTTCCTTTTTTCTCTCATTTTCGTTCCTGATTCTTGGATCTGCCAAAATCGCTCAAATCCACGATCGAGATTGATCGATCGTTGGTAAGACGTCAAGGATTACGTGGAAAGATCATCGGAGCTTGGTGTGCCTGTGGTTGCCCTTGAATATATTTATATATACACATATATATATATTTTTTTTAAGGACTTGATTCTCACAGCGGGTAGCTTTTTCAACCCCCATATAGACACATTTTTTCTTCTCAACGTACCAGCAAACACACCCACACTCTTATTCATCCATCGCATCGATTATGCTATCTCGATCTTGTCGAATTGAACAAACAATTTTTCTACACTTTTCTACACTTTTTCTTATTTCTTTCTCTCTTTTTTCCATCCCTTCATCAGTCAACCTGTGGGTTGTTCTTTTTTTCACACCGGGCACTCAATTCATTTCGAATTATGTGTGTATTTATTTTGATGAAAAAAAATAAGGTTTTTATGTCCCACACGTGGGTTGCACCTATCAAACAAAAAATCGTGGTACATTTTTTTTTCTTCAGTTATCGAGCGAAATTATTCACCACGTGGCTTTTCTATTCAATCGATTATGCCATCTTCATTCCTACCGATTTAACGGACAATTTTCTTTAAGTTTTTGAGCATTTTTTTTATTATTGGCCTTTCACACGAGTCGTGGATGTAAAAATTGCTGAAATAAGTCAAAATTGGCAAAAATATTCGAGAAATAATAATTTTTTTTTTCATTTTAATAAATAGAAACAAATTGTTCAAGATTTTCATATAAACAAGTTTGAAAAATAATTGTATTGAATAGAAAATTCCTCGATAATGAAAATTGTTTTAATCGACGTGTTCATTGATCGAAACCAATTAAATCCATGAATTTATAAAAAGAAATTGTTATGAGAGAGCGAGACGTGAAATAGTTTCACAAACGGATTTTAAGTTTCGATATTTAAGGTGCTGTTGGGAGTTTCGCGAGCACGTAGGCAGGATATTTGGTCGATCGAAACGTCGCAAATCTTGCCGCGTGTCAAACACACGACGACGAAATATCGGCGGTATTGCACTCGTAATGCACTCCAATATCGAAAGCGTGCGATTTGGCGGAGCCGCTTGGCAGGTATTATTGAACGTCGGAAATATCTTTGGTACTCGACGACCGCTCATGCGGTTTACCACCGTTCCTCACGCTCGAGCCACTTAAACGATCGCCCCCATAAACATATATTCACGCACACAAACACATTTGCACACAAATGTACATATCTATGTCGTGGATCGAACAATATGAACCATTGTACGATTTCTTTAACGTGCCTCTTTTCTTCAAGTCTTTTTTCCATGCCTGAAAAAAATCAAAAATTTAAATAGAGATCTGAGAACAATTTTCAGAATTTAAATCAAGTTTTTGTTGAACGATCTAAGCAATTAATTAATTTTTACACAAATGATAAATGGTTTCTATTTTTTTTAAATTTAAGTACGAATGCAGTTTTGCTATTTTCTTGCACACTTGCTGAAAAAAAAATATTGAAGAATGTTCTAAAATTTTTGGCTCGGTTCTTTTCAAAATCCTAAATTCTTTTTCGTTTATTTTGAATCCCAGACGATTAAACATCTTTCAATACATTCAATTGCAGTTTAATTGAGCACGATTTTTATTGGACATTTCCAACTGTTTGAAAAATTCTTTAAAATTGTTGTGAAACAAAAATATTTTTCTTCAATGTTTATTCGTCGATAAATAATAATTGACAGTGAATTTCTCCAATTTCCTTTTACACAAGAGAACAAAATTTTCTTTTCAAACAAAATATTTTCGCCAGGGTTTCGACATTGATAAAAATACATTACATTGTTGTTGGTACTGAAAAAAAGTGGGTATCAAAAGAAAGGAGCGAAGAAACGATGACAAACGAGTGGCCTGAAAGAAAGAGAGAGAGGGGGGGGGGGAGAAGAAAGGGAGATGAGCTGTTGAGAAGGATATCGCGTGTGAGATAGGGGCGAAGAGAAGGAGGAGGAGATGAGAGGGGGGCGGGGGATGGAGGGGGGTGGTTTCCCTCGTTAGATCGGACTTACGCGATATTCGAGGAGGTTTAGAGCGAGCTGAGAATATTCAGAGACCATTCTTTTCCTCTCTCTTACTCTCTTATTCTCTCTCGCTCTTTTCGGCTCTTGGAGAACGTTCGTAGAGGTTTTTTTTAAGGGCGAAACCCGAGAGTCCACTTCGAAGTGTTCTCTAACTTTATATGTGTATATATATATAAAGTTACTTGATTCATTCACATATTATTCGCAGGTCGTGTATATAACACCGTATTGGACCTACCGCGCGTCACTAATCTTAAAATTTATGACCGAAGGAAAAATCAACTCCTCGATATCCAATCAAATATCACGCTTACGTCTTGGGTTTCAATGAGTCGTGTCGTGCGTGCGTGCTCTTACGCACCACCCAAAGAACGAGAAAAAAAAAAATAAATAAAATAAATTCAGCACTTTTTTGGTCGCCTGCAACAAAAAAAAACGTAAAGTTGCCAAAGCGAAAATCAATTTCCGGTCCAATCTTCGCATCCATTCAGCGATAAATGATCACCTTTGGGGGCTTACATGTACGTGGCAAAAAATGACACAGAAATCGTTGAAATATCTCGTACTAAATCATCCATTGACGAATTTGTTGCCACAACGAGAAATTATTCACTTAATTTCATTTTTTTATTCGTATTTTTTCTTTAAAAAAAAAAAAACAGTATCGAACACGTTATTTCTTAATTTACGAATACGAATTATTCGATCCTAATTGTGTTTTCGATATTCATGCTACGACACCGGTTCGTAGAAAAAAAGAGATGCAGAGAATACTCGCTTTCCCAAATTAATTCGATCAATTAATACGTACTATAAATGATAATGTGAAATTTATCTGTATTCACATATATTTATATGTGCATAGACTAATTCGGTCACATTTAATCAGTGCAAATATCCTCATGCACCAATCGCTGAATTTTCATATCAATACACGTATTTATATTTCTGAAAATGATATAAATTAACCATTTAAAATCGTGGATCGTGCTTCATATCTCCAAATTTGATATTCTTTTTATTTTTAATTTGCCAGCTAAGTATATCGAAATTAATAATCAGCAAATTTAAAGGCACTAACAATAATATTCTTAACGATGCAATAAAGATTACTTCTTAAATTTTAACTCTTGTATAAAAAAGTAAGCAAATAAAATTGAGTTTTACGGTGAAAGGATTGACACGGTAGAGTTTTCGAGCGACGACCAAATCAATACTCTCTAGCCGTCGTCGTCGTCGTCGTCGTCATCGTCGTTGTCGTCGTTCTCTTCGCGTCCTCCTCTTCTTTCGCTATAGCCACCCCCGCGCAATCGGCCCGATGCGGCCATTTTATTCGGCGTGAATTTACTTTTCTCACCCTTCAGCTCCGACGTCCTACCAATCTCAATTTATTCCGGTACGAAGAAGAAAACAATATACTCAATTCAAACAAATTTGACTATCAATTAATTGTAGTAAAAAAATTGAAATGTGAAAAAAATTCGGCAGTTTGTAAATTGATGAAAATTTACGACCAAAGATTTTTTTATTATTCTCTGTCGCAGGATTTTTGTTGTTATCTTTGTTTCAATGTTTTGTTTGCGTTTTTGTATTAATGTGATAAACATGGGAAAAATGAATGAACATAAGGTGTTAATTGACCGTGAAAAACCATTAAAACTCGGAGTTTCTCGGGTTGAAGAAGCCGCTCGATAAATTCTCACGAACACGATTAAAAGAAAATAAATGAGAAAAGTTGTTTTATAAATTGTCGAAGAAGCGATAGGTGCTGGCTTTGGCTGGCGTCGTCGCCAAGGGAAAATGAGAATCACCCACGCAAAGGGGGTGTTTCATCGTCATACTATAATATAAACATACATATATGCCCAGCACACATTTGCGATACAATGTGAAAGAGCGGGTGGGGTAGAGAGTCCACAGAACGAAGAGAGAGAATTTGCTATCTCACACGCGCGAGCGTGAGCGTTGCTGCAATCTCAGTGAGCGATCTGATCGGATCGTGCCTGATAATCGAGTTGTTGGCACCTGTGAAGCAGGCATAATTAATGCTCGCCTAGGCGGAGGGAAATAGAGAGAAAGCGAGAGGGAGGATAAAGGACAGAAATGCAACGAGTAACGACGGTGACTGGGTCTCAGTGTCCTGAAGTTTGCGTGTAAATATACATAGATATATAAATATATATGGAAGTAAAAATTTATATACATTCGTACGTAGACAGGTTGCACGCAATATAAAAGCGGTACACAATGTAGTTCGAGCACGTATTCAGTTTATAACTATAGTGTACGTTTATGTGTGTATACATGTACTTGCAATGCGTGCCTTCGTTCAGGCAAATTACGTATTACGGCAAATTAGCCGTGCGAGAGAAGAGAAAGAGAGTTGCAGGTAAATAATACTATACAGAGAGAATTCCTGGCATGTGGTGTGTACACGTTTATATGTATAAAACCTTGTAAGTTCGCATTTTCCGACCGCTTGCATGCCGCACTGCAATTCCTGATCACTGTTGGCAGCTCTCCTCTTTACATGTGTTTACAAGTGTGTGCACTTAAGTATAGAGCAATGCGAGCTGTGGATCTACAGTTTTACGTACACTCTCTTTTGCTATAACGCGTCACCATTCTTTTTCGATGTATCAACTTCCGACGAGTCGGCAGTCGGTGAAACAATCATCAATTGTGAATTTAGTGATTCGAGATCTGGTAGAAATGGATGCTGGGGTAAAAGATTAGGAAGACATTTTTGGACTGATCAATTTGGACCTGAGTACAATTTTTGGGAGTGTTCAGCAGTTTTGATGACAAGAGAATATCCTGACAAAAATGAGAATTCGTTTGGGAGTAATTAGAAGTTTGTACGAAAGTTATCGCTCGAGGAAAACTGGCGAGTGGTAAAGTTCTCGAGTGTACGACTCGGCGAGTAAAGTGCCCTGAGAGTGTATAACCGGAAGTGGGCGGTTCGACGTCGGGTTTACATCCACAGAGAACGAATCGGGAGAGAAAGATGTCGTGAGAGTACGGAGAGCAGCCTCGATCATTCTTCTGTGCTCTTGACTCGAAGAGAATTTCCTATCTTCCTCCTTCTCGATTTTCTTTTTTGCTTGGGCCCTTTCCTCGATGTTACTCTCTCACTAAGAAACCTTCGGATAGGTGCTCTTTGCTCTCACTCGTGTTTATCTCCATCTTTTACGAAACGACACCCCTTAAAGTCTTCTTTTTCAACCTCTGTATATTCGTGTCTCTCTTGCTCTTACGATTTAACTACTCCGTGCAGGGTAACTACTTCCAGCAGGGTAATTAACGATTTAACAGACACGCTGAATGAGCATCGACCGAGAGAGCTCCAAAGGTGCAGTTTTCTCTTTCCCCCCCTCGCAAACCCTCTTCGCCTGCTCACAGCACACATCAGTTAACCAAGTTGTTATTAGGCTTGACGCGAAAGAGTCTCTCTTCGAACCTCTTCTCGCCCTTCCATTTATATACATCCCAACGAACGTATTCTCTCCGCCTATTCCACCTTATTTCTCTCTCTCTCTCTCTCTCTCTCTCTCTCTCTCTCTCTCGTTCTCTTATTTCTTAAGCAAAACTTTTCGCTCGGACCCGTAGAAAAAAATGTTTTAACCTCTCTCTCAATTCCTCTTTTTCACAAGACTCTTTCACTCATTTCTTTTCTTTCTCTTCTCATCCTCGTATTATTTCCTCGCCCTCTCCCCTTTTTAACCCGCTACATGTATTATATCAACGTTTCCGTCCTTCCAAGCCGAAGCAAGAGCCGTTAATGTTTTGTGTATTCAAATAAAGAGAGTTGATGCGCATTGGCACGCAAGTGCAAAACACCGTGTACCACGTTCATATTTATGGACGCGTAGAAGACCGGCAGTCGAGATATACACATGGGCGGAGGAATCCCCCAGCCGCAAACCACTCTCTCTCCCTCTATCTCACTTTTTCTCTCTAACTCTCTCTCACTCTCGTCCTAATGGCTTTATAATGCCTTCATTTCGCATTAAAACGCCGCTACTTAATTCCCAAGTCCGGAATGAATCTCTCCATCTTACTCTTCCTCTCGCGAGAAACCTCTTTTCCACCCTCTCTCGCTCTCTCGCTCTCTCTCTCACTCTCTCTCTCTCCTACTTCAACTTCTTTATCGCCAACACTCGACGATCTGACGACGCGAATTTTTTTTTTTTACAACATTCGCACCAACCGCGTTTCTCATTTTACTAAATTGCCTTCAGGCCCTTAAAAACTTGAATCTTGCCACTAAAAACTTGAACTTCGAGACTTCGATGATTATCCAGATGGCCAGAAGTAGCACTCAACTTGTCCCTTCGCGATGTTGTTCAAATGTAAAGAATTCTGGAATTATCCTCCAAACTCTTATTATTCGCCCAAAAATAATTAATGGTCCAATTTACGATGTGGAATTATCCTCACGTTATTTTTAACTTTATCTTCAAATTATATTTTCACGGTTTTCGCAAACATACTCGGAAAACCCCTGTTTAGGTCTCACGCATTCGACATTGTACTATTCCGACAGGTGGCGCGGTAGTTATTGCCATGGCGGCATTTTTGAATTCTCAGAGTCAAGTTATTGTAGTATTTGAAAATTTTACACCGTTTTTGGCTTTTTCCAGAAGTTTGTTGTTCAAAATCATGTAAAATAGTCTATAAATAATAAATATAATAATTGATAAAATTATTTTATCTGCTACTATAGACGCAATTAAAAATCCGAAGCTTCCTAGATTCCCTATATTTTTTTCTCAAACATTAATGTAGGAAATAGCTAAGAGAAATGGAACATCGAGAAAAATAAACTGATATTTGCTCTGAATTTTTTTTAAATATATTTTTCGTTCTCGCTCCAAGACTTTTCTTCCTAAAAATGAATGTCTCGGAAAAACACTATTTCGAGCTTGAATTTTCGCACAAAATTTTCAACGCTGAATGAAATCTCGGAATAAATCGAATTTAGTTTTTTTCTTCCTCCCCCTCCCCGCTCGAGAAATTATGCGAATGAGAAATGCTCGAAGGCGAAGGTAAGTCCGCGATGAATTTGTGTGCCCTCTCTCGTCTTCGATATATTTATGTCGACGCCGCGCTAATTTTCCTCGTGAGTCTCCACACGTAACGGGCCGCGTGTGCCACATTTCAACGCGTCGCACACAAAACCCGAGAGTTCCGTGCGCGTTTTGCAACAACCACGGGGAAATATGCCGTCGGGCGTAAATGTAATTGGCGAAGATGCTCGTGGCGTTATTCTGTCGGTAAAATGTCCGTATGTCTGCAATATCTTCGTGAACATTTCGCCTCTTTGCTTCACCCGCCCGGTTTTTTGATTTACAGCGGAAAGAACGTTTCCGCACTCATACGCGCGCGTCTCTCGCTCACGAAGAATCTCTCGTGACTTCCAGTCGTTTATACCCACTTGGTTTTCGACATCTTTCAGTCTTTCGTACGGGAAGTCTCCCCATTTAGAAGAAAGACACTTCCACATCTACCTTGACAACTCAATGATGGTCAGTAAAAAAAAAAAAACGAAAAATATATCTCTCAATAAGGTCATAATATATTTTACATTTACCTTTTTTTTCAAATTATTATACATTTTCCCAACTAATTTGTAACATGAATCTGCACTTCTCCGGTGTATGATAGAAAATCATCAATTCAATAAAACGATAAAAAATCTTTTTTTTTGCTCTTTTAATCCATTATTTCCAAAAACTTGAGCAGGAATCAAAAATTGGTTTACTAGTGACCGATTTCCTGAATTATTTTCTTTATTAAGTACAGCGAAATTTAGATCTTAATTCCAAAGCACCGAATTCTCCGGCAGTAATTTGAAAAGTATAAAGAAAAAATGCGAAAAATCATTGAATTAATGTTAAAAAATCGACAACGATGAAAACAAGGTTTCTAGATAAAAATAAAATGGATAATTTGCAATTTCGAGGACATTATGGTCATACTGTTAAAAAATAATGAGGTAGAATCGATATAGAGCAAATAGGAGGAATGTAGCGCAGTCTGAGAAAATCGTCGAAGCGTTTAGTTCGCTCATACGATATACCGGAAGTGCATGCGGTTTCTTACCACTCGTTTTGTTTGTTCGAACATATATAGAAACACAAATATATACTTGGGCGATGAATATACGTGTGTATAAAATGAATAAGTGCATGCATTTGCGAACCACCCGCACACACGGAAACAATCGTACGAGAAATCGTCCAGACGTGTGCGAATTGCGAACATGAGAGAATTCAGCGATTTGTTGATTCCGCGAATCGCTCGATCGAATAGAGAGGCCGAGTTCGCGGATCGCGTGATTCTCCTCGTCGTAACTTTTCCCTTTCTTTCTTTCTCTCTCTTTGTCTTGGTTGAACCAAATTATTACGCCAACATTTGCACAGAGTCTGACGTACTCTCTCGTTGCCGATGTCGTGGAGTACGATCGAGGAAATGAGCGAGTAAGAAAATCGCCCGAGAGAAAAAAAAGGATCGAAAAACCCGAGGTAAAAAATTGATGAAATCGAGAGCGCAAGCTGCACATTACATTTCCTTCAAGTCCAGAAATCCCGTAAACGATGACGACGTCGAAAAAAAGAAAAACAAACAAAAAAAAATAAAAATTTGGGAAAATTTAGGAAATTTCTCATCAACATATCGGTACAAGAGTTCTTTTTTCGTTTTATTCGGGGTCGTTCTTTTATTTACATTTCGGGGTAGGGCAGAGAGAGAACACAGCTTGCATAGCAATTTCGGAGCGTTTGCAATGCGTTTCCAAAGGAAAAAAAAAAATCAAACAAACAAACGAAATAAAAACAACAAGCAATGTTCATTTTTTTCTCGTTATAACAATACAATAATTTTTTTTTTACGCGCTAGTAGTACTAATCGACTCACAAATTGGGACGATAATCGCTCGAGCGATTCGTGTCACATTGAGAGGGACAATTTTCTTTAATTTGTTCTTTTTGTAAAAGAGAAACATGTTTTGTTTTTTCGTCGGATAAAATCGATGAAAATCAAATTTATTATTATCGCTCGACGCGATCGCGATCGCAACCTTCGCCAGCGATGAACCGAGACACGGACAAATCATAAATAACGATAACAATAAGTATAATTATACGATATACATATATATATATATATATTTTTTTTATACATATACATATATAATATAGCTTATTATGTTACAATAGAAAGGAGATTTAACCCGTTGTTCATGAATATAATTATATATACAGTGCAGAACCCGATTATTAGACATACACGAGAGAAAAAAGAAACAAAGATAAAAATAAAAGAAAATTCCTCTCGTGTACGGCGCGCGTTAAATCCTCGCTCTATATACGAAAAATTATGCATTTTCCATGCATTTACATTTCAGGCAAATCTTTGATTCGCGCGAGGAAAGATATTTGTCGAATTTTCATATGGCCTGGCCAATAAACCGTGCTCAATTTGTCCCTAATTACTTTTTAACGATGTACCTGAAATATACGTCGAAAAAAAGCACATTTCTCCCATTTCCTGGGGCCATAAGAAAATTCATCAAGCATCAATTTGCTTCCGTGCATTATTTTACGCAGATCCACTTGTGCTTCGTCGCTGAGAATTAAAAGAAAAGTGGTGAGAAGAATAATAATTGTATATGAGAGCTATTGCGAAAAATGATTGTTGGGAATGTTTGAAAAAATATGTCTCACCGGGATAATAACGCCATTCCTCGTCGGACCATCGTTGTTATAATTATTACTGTTATTATTATAATTAATATAATTAGCGTAATGAATATTAGTGCAATTGTGATAATTGATCGATCACGAGAGTCTCCACGACGACTACTACGAGGGCGAGAGATCTTGTGCCTCGCGATAAAGGCTGTCGGTTGGTGATGGCGTTGCTCTTCTCGATGCCGAAGGCGAGGCGCTCGCCGGGGTCGATGGTTTTCTGATAGCCGAAGTTGGATAAGGAGAAAAACGATGATGGGCGAGGGCAAGGGCAGAGGGATAAATCGGTCGCGGCGCTGCCGGACCAGGCGGTGGACTTTGTTGCGAACTCGAGGCTGCCAATTGTTGTTGTTGATAATGATGAGCCGCCGCAAATAACGTTGGACCCAAAGACGATGCCCACCACAAATGACTCAATTGTTGTTGCTGTTGATGCTGCTGTTGTTGTTGCTGCTGCTGCTGCTGCTGCTGCTGTTGATGCTGATGCTGCTGATGACTCGTTCCCGCCGCACCCGATGCACCCGGATAAACCAATGCTGGATTGACCAACTGCGCGTACGGACCAACCGTCCTCAATAAAAATTGCGAACCCGCTGCCCAAAGTGCCTTCTCCTCCAAACTTAAGTTCGTTGCACCCGCTTGCAATTGACCCATCTCGAAGGGCAATCGATGTGGAAACCTCAATGATTGCTGCTCCGCCAACATCGACTCCATCGTTTCCCTGAAAGGGAAACTACTCGATTATGTGATATGTCTCTTCCGGATGAGACGACTCGGACAATTCGCGAGATTTTAATCATATTGTTTTATGTTTTAATCATTTAACTTTACTCGAGTCTTCTGGCAAAATATCGTCGATTGTTGATAGCAATTTTATTATCTTTCACCAAACTAATCCTTCTTTCCTGAAGTTGGATGAGCAATTTGCACTATTTTAATGAAGAATTCGTTCAACGTCGAGTTCATGACAAACAGAGAGTTTATGACTCACCTCTCAAAGTCTGTCAATCTCGAGGAATCCCTGAAGCCCTTCGCGAACGGATTGCTGTCGATCTTCAGTTTCGTTATCTGCAATCAAACAATATCCATCCTTACAAATTCTACAATAAATATTTCCTAAAAAAAAAAAACGTAGTAAAACATCAAAGAAAATTTCACCCAGCAACAATTATCCTTCATATTCCAGGCTATTTTTTACATATTCCAACCGAAAAACTTGGGTGGAAACTCTTTGCAATAATGTTAGGAAGAACTGTGATGAAATCTACCAAATTTATGGCTACTTTACTTCGAGTTATCTGGTGTTCAGTTAGAGAGAGAGAGAGAGAGATAGGAACTTGAAAGAAGGGAACTTTCGCTTCATACACACATTCATTCATACAGACATATACATATTTTATCTGTGTGTAGGATTGTTCACCCTTCGAGAGGGTCTTGTTATCGTCGCGGGTACCGCGTCAAATGGCAATTCGCTACGAAATTGCGTCGGGTCGTCGGTGGTACAAGTGACATCGTCAACGATCCGTATCGTTGAAAACGGCGTGGACAAACCCGTAGTATAGACACGAAAGCTTCTCTTGCACTATTGCTATATATATATATATATATATATATATATATATATATATATATATATATATATATATGTATGTATCATCGATGTATGTATACGAATGTATGTATTACTGGTATATAATATACGTAGAACGTTCTCTCGTCGCCAGGGATCGATCGGAAGTCAACGGCTCGTAAAATTAGAGGACTATAGGAGGGGGAGGCGCGACAAAACAAAATCGCAGCTTCGTACACCAAAAGGGGAGAGAGAATATACGTTGTGTATAACAGCATATCACCAGCAGCAACTTTATCGCTCTCTCTTCATCTTTTTCTCTCTCTCTCTCTCTCTCTCTCTCATTTTCTCCTCTTTTCTCTTTTTCTCTCGCTTGCTCGTTTCAATTATTGCAGCACTGCAAATCTTCCGAAGCGTTTCGGAGACTTTGCCGTGCTGGTAGCTGGGTTAAATCCCCGCGAAACATTTATCTTCCTTGATGGGAATAAAAGCTGGCGAGCTGGTGGAGAGACCGAGAAAGCTCTCGGTAAAACGACCCACATGATATAATTTAAAATTGCACAGATACTTTATTATACTGTGCCAAGGACTACATGTTACTGCGTATATGTATATAAAGGGAGAGAATGAGAAAGAGTGAGTGAAAAAGTTTATATAGACATGTAATGACTGCTGAGACAAGGAAAAATGATGTGATTCACTTCAATGCACTTTATTTTGATGGAATACGACTCGCAGTAATTTAAAGAAATCTCTCAACTAATCACGAAACAATTGCCCCTCATTTTCAACATCTAAGCACCATTACGCCACATTTTAACCTCTTCTTAATCTTAATTCAATCAAAATGTTAACCTCATCAATTCAATACAGCACAAACCCAACCTTAGAACGAAGCAAAAATCAATGGATTCTGGAAAAAAAATTCTAAAAAACATATTTCGATGTACCAGATCCAGCCATACTACACGGAAAAAAATAAATTGTAGTTTTTACTAGGATTTCCATGAAACTTTACAGATTTCCACATTAGTAGCGCCTTCCGGACGCGTAAACATCAATTTTTCATAAAACTTTAAACAAAATCTGCAAGTCCCTGTGGTGGAAAATACTAATAGTGTAAATGACATATTGCATGTCCATCAAACGAATTTTTACAGTCTCAAACAATAAAAAGTACACCCTACATTCACCCCGTTTTTACAGTATGAAACCGTAAAAAGTACACGAAATAATAAACTGAACTTATCCTCATCAGAATTACCTAAACATAACCATAAAATTGTTTAAAACAAACAATATTTAATTTTTTTTTTTCAATTATAAATGCATTTTCAATCATACTTTCTTACATCACTTTTCACATAAATTTCTGCTGTAAAATGTTCCTACCTACACTGGGATTCGATCCGATCCACCTACTAATATCTACTTGGTAATTATTGGTAATAAAAAGTGATACGCACATATCCAATCCGGAATATAATCGGTAACGTCAATGAATAATCTATGAGACGAGTCTTTTGAAAGCAAGAAAAATTTGAACTATAAAAAATATCGAATTTTCATATATTACAATGTATCATGTCCGTAACGCTTCCATGTAGTTTAAAAGTCATCCCCCATTGTTTGAGCAATACAAATAATCAGCAAATAATAATAAGCAAATACAGCAACAATCTTCAATAAATGTTTCACCTTGAAATTTCCTGGCTCACGTGTTTGGAAAAGTTGCAGTGTACACTGTAAAAATTGAAAATAACATAGCAAATTTTGCAGTACGTTTTCAAATTTTTACTGGACACACTACAATTTCTAATTTATATGGACGGTAATTTACTCAATAGGAAATACACAATTTTTATATTTTCTAATTACAGTAAATAGTATTGGTTTACAGTTTATTTTTCTATGGGTACTGAATATTTTACTGGGGGCACTGTCAATTTTATATTTCATACACACTGAGAATCCTCGTTTTTATTTGTAATTCCTGCTGTGTCATTTTTTTGCTGTGGACATTGAGTTTTTTACAGTTTAGATCAGCATTAATAACTGATCAGCGAGTAAAAAACACATTAAAATGATTATTTTGTGATGGAACACACTGTAAAACGAGTAATTTACAGTTTCTCACTGTACATTTTGTTTTAGTTTCAGTAATTTTTAAATATCGACCATTAATTTTTACGCAGATCATTTTTTCCCGTGCATTCACTCTTCGAAATTGATTAGTCGATACAATTTTTTTTTTTCTAATTGAGAACGTGAATTTCCTCTTTGACACAAGTCGAAGCTGTTCGGTGTCAAATTGTGGCCAACCACGTCCAGCTCGCTCGCCCTTTTCGCACGAGAAGCTACGCTGACTATGTACAAGCACGATCTATGGGTTATACATGTAGCCAACAGAAACTTTCAAGTTCCTGGCAAGCCTCAAACCTACTCCCTGTTTAAGTCCTTTTCGATATGACCGTATAACGCCGGGGTTTGTTAGGTCTAGCGACACGGGCCACCCACATAGTGCCTTTGGTTCCTTTGGTAAAGCCAAAGAGGATGTTGGCAGGTGGCCTTGAGAAACGAGCAACGTCTCGACATATTTTCCATATCATTCATACATGTAAGAGTAGTATTAAGAGGATGAAACATATGGAACGTATAATTGAATCAAAGCGAGTAATCAGAGACGAGACAAGGTGGGCTTGAGTCAAGGTCCTGTCGACAAAATTTATAAAGGAAATGATAATTCTAATTAACATGTAAGACAGAAAGAGAGAAAAAGAGAGCAAAGGAAAAAAAACAAATCGGGAAAATGATTGATTGTGTAGTCGACAGAGAGGCCAATGGATCTGGAATGAATCAACAGATAGAGTCGTCCATCTCCACGTGGTATTTCACGCGCCTGATACTCTTAGGGAGGGAGAAAACAAAAAAAAACAGACGTAAGGGCGAGAAAGTGGGAAAGAGAGAATAGAGACCGGACATGGCGAGAATCTACCAGAGATTATCGTACGCATCACACCGCACAAAAGTCATTAATCATTTCGGATGTGATCATCAACGCCCCGTTCTCGCCGGAAGGACAACGCGTACACTCAACATCCTTTACAATATCTATATTATATATATATATATATATATATATAATACATCTATATATGCTGGCCCAGGATCTTGATTTATGCGCGCATATTTGTATATTACACTTGGATCAGCCACTCGTAACCGAAAGGACTTTACTCACGTTTGGTCCGGAGTGGCAAATTATTTTGTTCTGTTTCTCTTTTCTTTACTCCGATTAGATTTGTACGAATATTTTGCTTTAAGAATGTTACAGCGTTTCCGGACGAAGCCTCAGGTTGAAAAATGAACGATATCAAAGAGGGAAAATAAATTTAAAAAAACCGATTCCGGTGGCTCGTATCATTCTCTCTTTTGACAGGCACTTTGTGCCTTTTTGAAACCCCCAAAAAGTCCTTCCTCGACCACCGACCTTGCTAAGGGCCTCGACGACTAGGCACTACATAATCTCTTCCTTAAATATACACCCTGCATTTGTTACTTTGACAAGACCGAAAGTTTTTCTTTCAACTCCCCCACTGACGCATATGCAATACAAGAGCACAAATCCCTCATCGTGTTTTTCTCGTGTTTCTCATTTGCCACTTTATTTACACGGTAAAACGAGAACTTCCTATTCCTAGTTCGACTCAATAAGAATCCTACTTAAGTCATCTTATTAACGCTCACATGTATTTTTCTTTTTTACTACATCCCAAGATCGGATTCAAGAATAAGGAAGTAAACGCAAATCGAACCCCATTAAAGTGTCGAAAAAAAATCATCTCGAACATTAACAGCGTAAATATTATGAAAAAAAGATTTCCATTCGTAAAGTTTCACCGGCGTACTGACTTCACGTTTTCTGTCGAATTACTCCGATTTATTCAACATCCAAATTTATATTTGTCAAATTAAACTTTTTGTGCGATCAATAATGCCAAAACAAATTCGTGCATCACAAAATCTTTTTTAAAACGAATTTAACCCTAAAATTGTTTGATTAAAGTCTCCAAAACACAACAATAAAAAATACTTGCAAAATTACAATTGTTCAATTATCTACGAATACAAATTGTACTCCATATATGATTTTTCTACAAATTAAAAAAGTTTCTTTACCCCTGAGTATTTATTTTGTTTTTTTTCCTTTATCTCATCGAACAACCATGAGGAATTTGATAAATTAGTGACTCCACATGTAAACTTATCAAGTTCCATGTCGTAGTACTTTTCTTCTAATGAGGAGATTTTGGAAGAACGATTTCAAAGAATGTAGATCGAACTGTAGCAAAAGCCTCATAACCTATTTATTTACGTGTATGTATATATACACGGAGTAGTATAGTTATAGAAGTGTGGTTAAGCGTTTCACGGGGGTGGCCCAAGCGTCAAGTGGGTGGTCCAATTACCCTGGCGGGTTTCTCTCGCGCCTGGGCTCAAGAGAACTTGGGGATCCGAGTTTGAGGGCATGGGTGAGGAACTCTGGGTCGTTTTCTCGCGTGAGGAACGTGTGTGCACGTGCGGGCGGGATAGTCTTCTCTCTTGCTTATGGGTAATAAGAGGCTGGCTTGCTCTTCTCTTCCTGTTTTTCTCTTTCTTCCTCTCTTGTATACTCTTCCTTTCTCTCTTTATCTTATTTCGTAGCTCTTTTACTCGGTTCGCGAAAGCCTTAAGAACGTGTATAGAAAAGGGGTGGGCGAATGCATCTCGACTATGACGACGACTACGAAGACGAGAGGTGGGAAAGGGAGGGGGGTGGGGGGGGGGGGGGGGCAGGGGACAAGAGACACGACACTCTGAGCCGAGCTTAGCCCCGCGAGAGAACGGCTCGGTTTTAGTTACGATTCCTCGCTGACATCATTAGCCAAACATCTGGCCCATTCCCCCCCCCCCCTCCTCCCCCTGCCTCTCTCTCCCTACTTTCTTCCTTTTCTTTCCTTCTTCCTTCTTTTTCTCTCCCCTTCACTTTATCCCCCCAATCGTACACATGCACCTCGTAAACGAATGCACCCAAAGCTCATTTTGTTTTTACCATTGTACGCCAATTCTCTAGCGCCAATTTCACACTTTTTATTTGCCGCCTCCTTTCGCCCGCTCCCACACGACCGCCATTACGGAAATTCTTGCGAAAATTCCAATTGTTACGACAGAAGAAAAAATAAAAAATAAAACGAAACAACATGTATGATGATTTTTTTTGTTTTCTTTTTTCAACGTTTACGAGCGCTTGCCTTCGTGTAGAAATTTTAATGAGCCGGGAATAATTTTTATGGGTGTACGATTAGAAAAAAAGTCGCGAGGCAAATCGACTCGAGTTTCTTATTATGATACCGGTGAAAAAATAAGTGTATGCAGTGTGTAAAAGAATATTATGTTCGTCTGTCTTAAGTGCACGTAAAATATTATTTAACTATTTTTGCCTATATGTATGCAAATATATTTAGTTAAAAAAATAATATTTGAATATTTATTGTTGTGTTATTAGTCTTTTATTGACGTTAATTGGTGCACGAGTACTCGCAAAAATGATTAGGCTAAATTCAACACTAACTTGATTCAACTGGACACGTGTAATTACTGAAATTATTGTTACTACTATTATCATTTTTACACTCAGTGTCAAATTATTCAAATTTTCAAAGATTCATTTTGTAGCTGTAAATAATGATTGATGTTCATTATTGTTTAGGAAAAAGTGATTGTTTTTATCAAGTTTATGTACCATTTTAACTTGTTATTTATACAAATTTAATATATTCATTTTTCTCGGTGTTTATTTCATTTAATGTCTTGAGAACGTACTACATAAGTACATAAACTTAGGAAGCCTCGTACTTTACGATCGTCTTCCATGCTGCACCAATACTCTCCCAACATATATATATATATATATATCGGCGCCAACAGCTTCGTGCGAAACGGGCTCTTTTGATCCTTTGATGAACGAAGCTTCGTCCAACAGACTCTCGTATATACACACAGAGCTCGCGGTCTCCACGCGCAGAAAAGCATCCCGAGAAAGAGAGAATTATGAGTGCGCGAATGAGAATTTCGTGACAAAAAAATAGCCCAAAAGGCATGAGTGAGGAAGAGAGAAAGAGAGAGAAAGAGAGAGAGAGAGAGAGAGAGAGAGAGAGAGGGAGGGAGAGAGAGAGAGAGAAGTTGAAGTAAATTTACGCCCTTAAGGTTTTAACGCCGTCGGAGGGAAGAAAGATATGGACGAAGAATAAACGAGCACACACACGACGGTTTACGGCTTCGCTGACACAACGCGAAATATCCGCCGAAATCCAACTACGTTTGGCCCACTTCCATTCCTCTCATCTTCTCCGCATCTTATTCCTCTTCCCTCCTCCTCCTCCTCCTCAATACGCGAACCGATTTACTACCCGTGAATACTATGATTTTTGCGACTCCAACGCTGATTTTCATAAGATACATGTAGAAAAATGATCAATCACTCGTCTCCTAATATTTACGCTATAAAGTCGATTTTGTTTTTATGCTAAACCCATCTCGTACTAGTTGAACATACGTGCGAATGAAATTGGAGTTATACATATCGAATTATTATTTTGTGAGTTAATTAAATCCAAAGAAACAAAAGATTAGAATTCAATTTAACTCTAGATATACTACCGTTCGTTTTGAGTCCTGATCGTCATTATCGTGGGTCTGTATGACCCAGAAAACTTTGCGTGCTCTCTTGAAGGCATTGCGAAATCTCTCGAAAGAATTGATATTTTTCGAAATATATTTTTTTATAAACAACAAAACAACTCCTGACTAAGCAAATGATGCCAAGTTCAATGCCTGGAAACGATTCGTTTTACTGTTTAAGACAAAATTACGATTTAGGCTTGGGTCAAAATGACTCATTCGTAGTAACCTCGGGTTAAGGGGTCCCGGTGGTCTAGAATTTTCAAAAAATCGATTTTTTTAAAAATATATTTCGATAGTATAGTATTTCGAGAATATACTGTGAAATTTTCGTAAGGATATTCACAATATTCTTGCTTCTACAGCCGGTTTAGCAGGTAGAGAGCGGTCCGCTCGCTCCGTCAATAGATGTATTGTTCGGAGCATTAAACTCATTTATCTCAAAACTACTTTTTTTGGCATGATATTATAGAAAAAAAAAACTATTCAACCGAATCACCTGAAATTTGGATATGTTATTCACAACATGAATGGCTATCGACGGGACTAGAATCGTGTTTTTATTCCAATAATTTCCTATTTTTTAAATTAAATAACTGGTAAAAAAAACCCCGATTTTTAGAACTTCACTTTCAAAAGCACGCCATTTTGTCAATTTTCATTTTTTTTTTTTTTAATTTTTTTTTAGTCCCGTCTATAGCAGCACTCATACTGATTGACAATTTTTCTGGTTTTTATTTTTCAGATAAATAATAGATCCAAAATGACTAACGTCGTCCAGGTCCAATTTTTCGAGAGGGTCAACTTCAGCGGCATTTCTACTATAATAATTTTTTTTTTTAATTTCAAAATAAATTTTTTTGTATTCACAATTGATATTATAATAAGCCTGAAAAGTTGAAGTATCGTTTTTCTTTATTTTTATGATAAAAAAAAATTCCGCAATATACCTACAATTTTCGAGCTCTAGACCACCGGGTTCCCTTAAAAAGAAATTTTTGTGACGATTATTGATCCGAAATGAATCTATCATTTGTTCGTGTATTTTATATCTTCAGGAATCGTTTTTCCAGCCCGGTTTTGACAGGTTGATAATTCAGCAATGCTTTAAATCGAAGCCCGGAATTTCCCGATTCCTCCTTACAAATTGAATTATAAATGCGACTACTAAAAGCTTGATACCAAATTCCAGTCAACCCCAGTGTCACGTTGCTGTACAACCTTTGATCGCTTTCACGAGATAATAGACGCCGGGTAATTCGACTATTGGTACTCGCGGGAGATTATTCATTAAGTTACAACGAAGATGCAATTAGCCGATGGACGAATCAATTAAGGTAAGAGAATCGTTAAACTGATAATCATTCCACAGGCTTGAATTACAAACCATGATTTATCCCTCTTTCTGGTTTCGAATTTAGAATGGATGAGAATGATGATAGCTCTATTTTCATAGAGAAACGATAAGATCGACAAGAAACACCTGTAATCGAAAATTCGTCCCCAAGGATGTTTTACATCAACGTTTCCAATCAGATTTTCAATATTTATCTATATGCAAAAACCTTGAAATAATTCAATCATTATTGGTATATTATAAACACTGAATTCGTAACAATAAAAATTCGAAAAAAATGGTGAACAAGCTGTCAGACATTTTTTTTCTGATGGTACTTGCAGTAAGTACGAAAATACTGATGGAATAGAATGTTTGGCTGACAACTTATGTGTAAAACATCCTTAATTGAAAGAGAAGGCTTCGTACTCAGAGAAAAAAGATAGGAAAATAATAGGAGAGGAAAAGAGAGGGAGTGAGAAAAATCTGCTTGTCGGCCTTTCTCTAATAATAGATTTAATAGAGACACGCTCATTGAAGGGGTCGCGCGCCCGCCACGCTTTAACTGCCGCCTTCTGGTTGATCCCCCTAAAAAAATCTCTCTTACTCTCTCGTACCGAACACAAGTCGTTTGACGTTCGAGCCTGGTGGCCGTTATACGTTCATGGAGACTCGTGCATAAGAT
Source organism: Rhimphoctona megacephalus (assembly GCA_963989365.1). NCBI lineage: Eukaryota > Metazoa > Arthropoda > Insecta > Hymenoptera > Ichneumonidae > Rhimphoctona > Rhimphoctona megacephalus. The sequence continues at coordinate 20,655,195 of OZ022422.1, read as the reverse complement.
TCTCCTTGCTCTCCTCTCGACTCTAAATCTCACACGTACACTCATACAAATACATAGATATATGTGTATTTACGTGTCGAAGTAAATGTGAGAGAAACTTGGGTCATTGCTGCAGTACCATTTCTCCCACATATTCTGTGACCAACCCTGTACTCTACTCATGCAAGGAAAAACGATTTTACATCGTGTGCTGCATGCCATGTTCAACCGTAGGCCCTGCCATGTATCCTTGCGACCCTCATAAATTTACGTACACCACTTTATCATCACGAGAACCCATACCAACAACTGTTACATATCATATTAAACCATAACTATTTATTAGAACCGCTAGTATTACTTGCTCCCTTGTCATAGATGGCAAACACCTTCCTTCCGGTATGAGGTGGACGTCTGTGTCATTGGATGCTCATAAAGATTCAGCATAGAGAATCTGAGACTCAGCAAATTGAGCGCAAGTTAATGAAATCCTTTATATTCTTGATTCACATTGATTATTGTTTCATTGTGCGCCAAAACACACTCTGAGAAATTGCTAAGCCATCACGGTCATCTTTGCTTGGCTTTAAGTTCATTCTGGGTGGCTAGTGGTTGGCTATGTGGAGAGTACAGAAGATCATATGTGGTAATCTCATTACTTTATGGTCATAGGCTCTCGAGGGATGATTAAGCATTACAGAGGAAAGTTCTGCCATTAATTCTTCGGTAAATTGTGTCCAGGAGGTCTCTCAGACCCACGTAACAACAATAATTGAGTCCTTTGACAATTCTGTCATATTCGCAGCATCATTGAGACTCAATTACGAGTTGCCAATTATCGAATTGAACTATTTATTAATAAGAAATATCTACAAATATTTCCTCACCAACCCACAATAACACGTGGGTGAGCAAAGTTGAGCTGAATCTCAATTATTAAATTCTGTGAAACGCGGCGTTGGATCCCGAAGTAACAACTAGGACAGTGTCATCGCGCGGTAGGCAGAAAGCACAGGGACACACACCGTGTGAGCAGCAGTTGTAACATCGTCTCTCCTGTCTCATTTGAGGCCGATTATTTATGTTTTTCTTTTGTGCTTAAGAGAGAACAAGAGAGTGAGTGAGAAAAATAGAGAGAGAAAGAGAGAGAGAGAGAGAGAGAGAAAGGAAGATTTAACTGACGAAGCCGACAACTACGAGGCCGCGACGCCTGCAGCCACTAAAACCATCGGCTCCTCCTTTAGTCCCCTCTTCATGTGCGCCAACACGCACTACGTCCAAGATGCCATTATCCGTGCTACTATATACGCGCCTATATACTTTTTCATACTACATATGTATATGCCTATATACAGGGTGTCCTTCGAAAACTATTACAAGAATTTATCCTCTAAAAATATGTTTTACACTGAAAAGTGTTTCAAATAAAAGTTACTTCGTTTTACAGAGTTAAAAAGACCAATTAATTCGACCTTGGGCTCAATTTGCAAGGTCACCGGAAAGTCTATTTAAATTCTTTTCAAAATACAACTAAGGTCACTTTTTGCCAAGCGTGTCTTGAGCTGTAAGGATTGAAAATTGCATTTATCAAAATTCAGTATTTTCTAGTCTTTCACGTCTTTTGTGTGATATTCTGTGTGACATCATGGACCGTTCTACACCCTTGAGGGCTTACTCTCAATTTGGTTTATTCTCCAAAGACGGTGGCTTCTCGGTTCATGCTCACACCAAGAAACACCTCGTCTCTCTCCTCTCTCTCTCTCTCTCTCTCTCTCTCTCTCTCTCTCTCCTCTCTCTCTCTCTTCTTTTTCTTCTGCGCCTTCTCTTTCGAAAACTAATACTGTCTTCGTCTTTCTCGCGTTATTCAGAGACTAAAGGAGTAGAAAGTCTCACAGCCTACGTACAGACACTTCCATCCCTCTCTTGTGTTCTCTTAGCACATCGCCGCGGCCGCTCCTCAGAGTTTTACCTCCGGAACGGTCGCACTCCCGAGAGCACCTAATCGGGGGCTTCTAACCGGAAAAGTGCTTATTGCGAAAGCATCACTTGCTCGTGCTAATCTTTGTAAATCACTTGGGCTAAAAGTCTGAGTTTCATGGAGCGTTACTTCCGCGATTTAAACAAAAAGCCAAATTTTTCATCGTTCCAAAGTGTTCCAATAATTTTTCTTTTATTTCGATAAACCAGAACGGAGAAGAAAAATGACGGAACATCAATCGGGGGAAAAAAAAATTATAAAAGCTCAATTCGCGAAAACAAAATGGCTTCGCTTTTGTAAAACGCGCAAGAAATTTCGAAGGGGTCATCGGTAAAGTGCATTTCACAGGGGAACTCGTACAGAAACGAGGAGAACAACAACCTAGCTGAGAGAAGAACGAAAGAGAAATGACAAGGGAGAAAAGTGAGCGAGGTAGCAGTTAAGTTATGAATTATGACGTGTGTAGCGCTTTCTCTGTCTTACCCTTCCAATTTCCAGGCGAAAGAAGAGAAATAAATACATGAAAGAGGAAGAAGAAGAAACGAAGCGAAAGAGGGAAATAAAAAAATAGTGAGATCGAGTCGTACAGGAGGTCGTTACCGCGCGAGTAGCATTTCGTTCTTGTCCCTCTTATGGTTTCGATGGTGGTGGCGAGAGGCAAAAACGTTCGCTGCAACGATACCAACATATAAGCTCTTTTCTCTCTCTCTCTCTCTCTCTCTCTCTCTCTCTCTCTCTCTTAGTCGTTTTTTTTTCGTTTTTTACTCGTCTACTTTCGCGTGCGCGAGCGCGCGACCCTTCCAGGGCTTTTGCCCTTCCAGCGCTCACGGAAGTCGCGGCAAAAAATCCTGTTAAACGAGGCAAGCGCGCGGCCACTTGGTCGTCATTTCGGTGCTTCGCCGGGACTTTTGTCCCTGTTACATTCGCGCGTTAACAGCCACCAACATTCACTCTCTCTTTCTGTCTCTCAATATATTTCTCATTTATGTATCATCATCCAAGACTCCGAGACAAGTTGAAAGAGCGAAGAAATTCAAGCTCCACGTGTATACGATTCAACCGGCCCCAGACAAAATGGCGTAAAACCTCGACAACCAGAGCCTCGGAGTATTGTGATTTACGCCCTTTTGAAAAGCACAAGATTTAACTGCGGGCGTCAAATTCAGATTTGTGCCAAAGGCGGTTATGCGTGTTTTGTGTCTCTACTTCTCAAGACCCACGATATATGTATATAGGAAAGGAAGGTCGGGGCAAAATGAGACTCTACTTTTTGAAAAAAGAGTCATTTTATATTGACTTTTGAATAAAATTATTTAATGAATTTGGCTTTTTTCGGAAAAGCATAATAAACAAATTTTTTAAATCAACATTCTTTTCCTGTTGGTATCTCGTGCTCGTCTAGTTTGTGATTTTTTGAATGTTCCATTTTGCCCTGATCTCTCCGACGTATCTATAATGTGAGTTTCGAGGGGAGGAGGGAAAAGAACAACGAGCAAGAACGATAATGACGAGAGTCTCGGCTGTTTGAAAGCCGAGATGAAGAAGAAACTGCGAAAGTGCCGGAAAGTTCCGAGGAAGTGAGAAATCGTCAAAATGAGAAAGATATTAAGAAGAGAAAGATGGAAAGAAAGAGAATAAGGCTGAAGAGATAGAGAGAAAAGTATAAGAAACGTGAGAGGGCGGTAATTGCCGGGGCATCTCTTCGCACCTCATCATCATCATCAACAGCTACGTCGTTGTCGTCGCTTTCTTCGTCTTTCTCTCATATAAATCCGTCTATCCTTTATCCATATATATCGTCACGAAACGAAAGAGAGGAAGCTTGAAAAGTCAAATCACGCCTGGACCACCCGTTATCTCGTCTTTCATCAGAATTTCTCTCAACTTTTCACTCTTTATTCCTTCTCCTTTGTCCCGTACGTGTCTTTTCCATCGAGAAGTACTCGAATTTCGTTTTATTCGAGTCAGTAAAAGCGAAACGAGTAAAATAAAAGAAAAAATCGGCGGAAAGTTTAAGCTCGCGTTTCCCATTCGTCTATTGTCACCCTCGTAGATCGCCCGGCGGATACAACGAACCATCGGCATAAATTCCGCGCATTTTCTTCGTATCATCTCTCTTTCTCTCTCTCATCTCTCTCTCTCTCTCTTCTTCTTCTTCTTCTTCTTCTTCTTCTTCTTCTTCTTCCTCCTCTCCTTCTTGCTCGATCGTCAAACACGAGGGCAACGTTTCGTGCATGCGGACGTGGCGACGAGCAAAACCACGATTATAAAACCCCCAAGATGTTTATATATATTTATATATCTATGTATATAAAAGATGAGAGAAAGAGAAAGACAGAGAGAGAGAGAGAGAGACTGAGAAAGCGTCCCGACGCCCCGGGAATGCGAGACGTCGACGAGACGGCCACGAGACTTGACGACTACGGACCACACAAGAAGTCAACGCAGAAAACGAGAATCCACCGTGCAGGGACACATAGCATATCAGAGAGAAAGAGAGAAATAGAAACCCACCCCCTCCTCCACCCCGTTCCCTAAACGACCATAGTGAAATATGGTAATGTACGGTAGACAGAACGACCCGGAGACCTACGAAAAGTCATCGTTCTTTCCGTTCTCCTTGCTCTTCAGAATCTACGTACACCTTGGTAGTCCGAAAAAATGTCCACTAATGTTTTTTTCTAATATTCCAAAAAGTGAACTAATGAGAGCCGATCACTGCTCGTTTCTGTTGATTCTCCGATTTTTAGTAAATTATTCGTGAATCGTGGTTTCAATTTTCCGGAAATAAGACATCCGCGAACAAACTACAATTTTCTTCATTTTTTCGTCAATTTTTCAGACAATTTTCAATATAGTTCTATTTCTCAATCGATCATTCAGATAATGTCGAAAAGGTGCCTGAGAAAGAGGAATCTTCTCACGAAAATTCGCGTTAAAAGAGAAATGAATAATGGTTTTGATATTTTTGGATTAAAACTGATCAAAATAAGCTGGTAAAAAAAAGGTATTAAAAATTAAGTAAATTTCGACATTTTAGCATATTTTAAGTACATTCCTCAAGAGTGTGACATCGAGCTAGAACTCTTGTGCCCTTCGAGAGCGAACTCGTTTTTGAGACATTGCTCTTAAGTGCAGAGTTGAAGAAATAAAAAATGAGGAATTGGGTCGAGGCGAGAGATACGAGAGAGAGAGACAGATGCGAGAGGAAAGGCCCCTGTCGACTGGGTCCATTGAAACAAAAAAAGGCAGCGGAGGGGAGGGAGTGAGAAAAAGAATAACAGTAGCAGGAAGAAGAAGGTGTGCGCGTGAAGGGAGAATGAGAGAAAGAATAAAAAGGGAAAGAGAAAGAGAGCGGTGAAAAAAGAAAATAAGAGTTGGTAAATAAAATACTCACGAGCTGATTCTGATAGGCGGTGACGGCGGTGAAAATGGCCTCCGGGAATATAAAGGTCTTGTGAGGCTCACGCTCAAGATCCTCTATCGGATCCTTGTGCCCGGACTCTGGACGTTTAACCAGGTGGATTCTCGGTTGATACTTGTGCATCGAGTTCAGAACCAGCTGCAAAGAGTCCAGAAATATATCAGCGACGAATATACACACACGTACAAAAAAAAAAGCACAAATACAAATGTATATTAAAGTTTCGTAAGCACGAGTGATGGATTTATGATCGAATTAAAGTCGGAGTCGTAACACACGGTGAAACCGCAAAAAAAATCTCGATATTTAGAGCCAACCGGAGATTTTCGAGCTTTTATACAATAACGAACAATCCGTCTCAAAACAAGACGTCAAATCGTCCGATTGTTTTCACGTTACCATGAGTTCTCGAAATAATCCTTCAAGAGGGCAAATAAGCACGAATTAAGGTTACTTATATCTACTTAAAAATACTCGATCTCATTTTTAACATCAATCTGTTTCTCGAGAGATTCCATTGTTTTCCGCTATTTACGTTCAAGCTATGTTTGCAACTGATCTCCATTCAAAACTATTTTTTCTTCTTCTAGAACGATTTACCGAGATTTCAACCCTCCGCATATGGCAAACGAATTTTAGAATTGTGATTGAAGAACCAAGCAATCTTGAGATCAATAATAAAACGGTTTTTCTGGTAAAAGCTTGAAAGAAGAAGGTGAAAAAGACGGAATGAAAAAGAGCTCGTCACTCTCGTACACTTTATTGTATCTCAGCGAAATCCCATTCAAGCGATAACTTTTGCCATGGAGGTCTCTCACGACGTGGCTTCTCGAATGTGAGATGAACTCGAACTCGCGTTACTCTTTATTTCTCTCTCTTTCTCTCTCTCTCTCTCTCTCTCTCCCTCTCTCTATCTTTTACTCTTTGGGTCTTTTTCATTCTTGATCGTCTTTCGTATTTGCGTCAATCCGAGAACGAATTAAGAAGCCGTGAAGCTAAGAGAGGGACAAAAAAGCCCGAGAGATGATGGTCCGACACCTCTTTTTGGAATAAATCTTGATCCTCTCTCACAGACATCATATGTATATCGGTGTAGAACAAATCATACGCGAGGGTTGAACGAAAAGTGATGTCGTAGAAACGAGACTGCGACAAAACGGTTCTGTCACATTACCAAAAGGGTAAAATGGGTGAGAAAAAAATGGAGAGAAAAGTCTCTTGATTTTAAAATGAGTTAAATAAATTTTATTCATTCACTCATTTTTTTCATCAAATTCATTTCAAACCCGCGGTTACATTGTTTTCGGATTTTCAATATCTACATTTGTGAACATTAATTGAAGTATTTTTATTCTTTTTTCTTCGAGACATGTTCAATATTGCAGAAAAATTAAAAACAGAGCCTCATTAGACATGCTAAATTTCATTTAAGTATTTCAATTCTCTAAATGATTTTTTAACGAACGAACCAAGACGCGAGACTTTTAAAAATATCTTATGAAAAAAATGATATACTATCCTTAGAACAAAGAGATAAGAAAGCCGATTATAGTTTAGTGAATGAATTTTTGATGTAGAGGGTAGACAGATGTGATGATTTTTTAAGCGTTTGATCGAGACACCCCGATTATTCGTATTATAATTATTTCCATTTAAAAAAAAAAAAAGAGAAAGAAAGAAAAAGCATTTAAATTTTTGAAGGGATGGAATAACGGACGAAGTGCAGGCAGGATGACGTTTGCTTTTTTGAGAAGAATAGTTGAGGCAACTGATCGAGATACTCGATATTGCAATGAGAGACAGATGAGACCGAAGGCGTCTTTCCTTTGCTACTGAATAATAAAGATTTTCTACTCAAACGTTCGACGTCAATTTAGTTGGGTTTATTACCGATCTATGCTGCTGGGAACGATCCCTATGCACCTGCAATCGACCACATTTGTGCCAACGATAATATATTTTAGTAAGAGATAGAGAAAGAAAGAGAGAAAGAGAGGGCTGCAACGGTGAATGCAGCAATCGGATTATTCGTTATCGGTAATACGCCAGGCGGTATAAATGCATGACTGATTAACGGAGGCCGGTCTGCCGACGGTCTGACATCCGTGTCTACGTTCCAACCGTGCCAACGGGGAAATGCATTCCCTCTCCATCCCCCTCTTTCTCTATCTCTTTCTCTTTCCAACCATCCCTCTCTCTCTCTCTCTCTCTCTCTCTCTCTCATCCGGCAATTCAATATCCTCTCATTCCTGCGCGGATAAATTAACACGAGACAGCTCGGCGAGCGAGTCAGCCCGGACTCGCACGAGTTTCGGGGTGGTCCTGAAACTTTAAAGGGAACTCGCTGCTGTGTGACGCGAGGAAGCCCGATATTTTCGCCGCGCGCCCCGGCGATCAGCACAATTCAATTTAAACCAGAAAAAAAGCTACCCACGATTTGATTGAATGAAAAAATTAATATCAAAAGTTGTCGCCATTGAGAAAAATTAACATTTTGAAAATGTAAGTTTATTCGAGCAATTAAAAATCAATCCGCCGACTTGAAATTCAATTATTATTCGATATTATGCTCGCATTGTTTTTCCTTATCCAAAATATTCGAATAATTCATATTTAATCTTTATTCGAACCCAGAAATAATTAAGTTGATCAATCATAGAGAATTATATGATTATATAATTGTTGAAAATCATTGAAAATAACTCCCCTTACAGGCGCAATTAAAAATAATTACAAATTATAATTAACAAAAATTATCTATACCCGATTATTTTTTTTTTTTTTAATTGCAGAGCTAATAGTTACAAATTCATTCATTAATTGTTTATGACAAAATTCTGGATAAATGGAAATTGACAAAGAAAAATAACTAAAAAAAGGCAATTGTCGATGTGTGGGAATCAAAAGATTAAATTAGTGACAAAATCATATTTTTACTCACGTGTCCGTGTCGGTCCATCTCGTTGTTCGTAAGTTTGACTTTCTCGAAAGAAACAATTTGTTTACGAAGTTGTTCACCGGTAAATGGTGAGTCGGGATGAACGTAGAGTCTCGCGGGTGTCGGAGGATCGGCTTTGCCGGCAACGAGCCACGAACTTCTGTGATACGCGTAACGATATCTCTTCTTGTCGACGGGCACAATGTCCATGAGTACGGCATAACGACCGTCGGATCTCAGGCCTTCGAAAGAGACTCGACACGTTGGAAACATTCGTCTGTCAAATGCACATAAAAGATATCGATAAAGTAAACATTTTATTCATTTAGACATAAATTTCTATCTCGAATACGTGCATATTTGTTTTTATTCGATTTATCCATTCAATTTCACACTTTTACCCGATTTAAAAATCAGTAGAAACACAAAACAAGAAAGATCAAAGTTAAATTTATTTTCATTACAATTACTTAGCTTATAAAACAATTTTTTGTTGTCATAAAAATTGAGCATTTTGTCAAATTATTGACAAATCACTGTAAGAATGGAACAGCTATCGATCTAATTAATAGTCGAATGAAAATTAATTTGATTGCACTATTAATTATATGAATGCGTAACGCATTTTTTTATCTCGATGCAAAATCGTGTCGAAAGAACTATTTCGTACCTCACATCAGCCAAAATTATGTATGTATATGAAACGAAACGCAGGACAATTGATTTCAAGTCTAATACAGAGTGTAGTATAAGGAAATAAGCTAAGACTTGGGGATTGGTGTGGTCTCGAATGGAGAACCGCGTTGTACAAGGTGAAGACGAATTATAAGCTTTCTTGGGGATGCACATAGTGTATAGGTTGTGGACCACTTGCATCGATGTGCACTGTTTTCGTCGTATAAACATGACCGCACGATCCTGTGGCAAGTTTCGCGATATTCTCGTGATCTTCTCTCTCCCTTAGTGTACTTTCTCTCTTTCTCTTCTCAGCTGCTACCAGGAACATGGTAGTTGGGATAGTTTCTCGTCCTTCTGAGGATTGTGCATGTTTAACCTTTGTGAGAAGGAGAGAAAGAGAGAGAAGAAGGACGAAAGAGAGAGCGAGAGAGGAAGAAGGAGAAGAGGGAGAGAAAACTAACATTAATATCGTGTCGAAACCCCCGCTGGTCGACCACTAAAACGCTGGGGACACCCGCCGATCTTATCTCGTGTGCTTCGCATCTTCTCTCTCTCTCTCTCTCTCTCTCTCTCTCTCTCTCTCTCTCTGTCTCTCTCTCTCTCTCTCTCTCTCTCTCTCTCTCTCTCTCTCTCTCTCTTCTCCTTCTCTCTCACTCTCTTTTTAACTCGTCCTCGTGGGCCCCTTGTCGACTCTCTTTGGTATGCATTCATCCCGTACGATCGTTCACCACAACGAGACTGAGTAATGCTTTTATTTATCAAGCGCCCTCACCCTTTGTTAATGAATTGAACGCCCGCGCTTTCCCTTCCTCTCTCTCTCTCTCTCTCTCTCTCTCTCTCTCGCTCTCGAACAAAGTATACAACCTTTTGCCTCTCTCGATCCTGCTATTCCGGCGACATCGCGCCGGCCATCGTCTCAACCACAAAATACACCTCCTTCTCCTTCCTCCTCCTCCTCCTCCCACTTCTTCTTCTTCTTCTTCTTCGTCCTTCTCTTTCCATCCTTCCTCTTCAATTAATTTAACCACCTTGACTATGACCGAGGCGATAACCCGTTCTCTAGTTAATGAAAGTGCTCTCGTTACGCTGGAAATTGTCGCTTAGCTCATCCTCCCCTTCCCTCTCACGCTACTTGAGAGATGTACCTGCTCTGTTTTTTCGTTCGTGAGATTGAAGTCCTTATAGATAGCCATTTTGGCATATTTATATACACTCCAGTCGTGTCTCCGAGCGATAATTATTTTTTATTTTATTATTTATTTATTACTGTGCTTTATGTGTATTATTATTGCCGCTGTTGTATTACTACTTAATAATTATTATTATCAGTATTTCTCATGAGATTTTATCAATTTTTTTCATCAGCACTTTTTTCTTTTTTAGAACCAATAATGGTTTTATTGCATTTTTTACTCGAATTATATAAATTTCTTTGGTAAATACACACATAAATTTGAAAGTCTTGGGACCCAAGAAATCACCCTTGCTGTTACATCGAATTAACTACGAAACGCAGCTCCGCTCTTATCTCTGTCTTTGTCTCTTGCGAGAAGAGAGAAAGTATGAGGGGAAAGTTGGGGGAGGAGGCGAAAGAGGGCGTGAACTGTGTATGTAGTCGTCAAGCATCAAGCCACCCTTTTGCACCCTCTCGAGAGGGGCTGAGGCAGCTAAAGAGATTGGTCGCCTCGAAGAAATTTTCACATCTCACGCGGCAATAGGAAGTTGCCCCTGAAACAGGAAGTGTCTCGCAAGTGGGTGGAGAAAAAGTGAAAAAGAGGATGTTTTTTTTTCGATTTTTTTAGGAAGTTGGGGATGGGAGAGCAAGAGATCTAATTACTGACGGACGAGTAAGCACTCAACCGGCTGGAGCACTATTTCTCCTCTCTAGGGAACGAAATGAAAAATTCGAGGATCTCGTACAGGGGTAGCCTTTCGCCTCGTAGACTTTTCTTTCTACTCTCAGCATGAGAGAAAAAGGGTTTTATTTTTGTTGTTAATAATCGTCTGGGCAATTAGGCCTCCCTCTTTCACGATGTATCTCAAATTTTATTTTTTTTCACCCTCCGAAAAAACATCCCTTCTTCACAGCAGTCTGGAGATAATTACTTTGCTAAGTTTTCTACATTATTTCTATGTTTCCAAATGATAAAATGACAATTTTAAGGACCAGCAATGTTGACGCATCGTATTAATGATTGGTACATTTTTAAAAGCATATTTCAACCGGAAATACATCGATAAATCATCGCAAAATAAAAGTACTAGTTCAAGATGAGCGAAAGCAGAGGATCTAGTTTTTACAAGTCCGTATTCAATAATGAACCTTTGCTCCCGAAAACTTTCTCTTTTTTTTAATGCGTTGTTCACCAGTTTTCTTTTCGAAATACCGCAAAAAGGTCAAACTCGGGGTGACTCTGCGGGAAAGAAGAGAAAGAAGAAAATAGGTGAGGTTATTTCGAGCGATTTGAGCGGAAGAAGAGAGATCTTTTGAAGCTCGGCGTGAGGTCTCGGGGCTAATTGACCGCGGGTCAATATAGTCATTTACCCGGTAGCCCAGAAGAGAGAAAGAAGAAAAAAGGAGGGAGAGAGCACTTGACTCTTTTCACTCAATTCCTCATCTTTCTTTCAATCGTTCATTTCAATCTGAGACAATCCATCTCCGTGCTCGTTTCGCTTTTCGACCACTTTAAACGGTCAACTGGTCGAACTTGCCCGTTTCACAATTCTCGCACCAAACGCTCTCTGATTGAATCTCGACCGTCAGAAAGAAAGAGAAAAGTGTCGGTTCGTCGACATCGCTGCTCGCACACTAAACTCAATCCCCAATGGCTTTTCTAATCCAAGAGAAAATAAGAGAGGAAGATATAGTCTGCAAGAACCCCAACCGGTCGATGTTCTAACCCCGTAATGAGAAAGAGTCAGTCGCGAGACCAATGACGTTGACACGTCGAGACTCGAGACATTGATGTAGTACCCGCAAGAGCACCAACAAACGCTTCCAACACCAACAGCATTGTGCACGCCACCAAACGGGCCAGAAAACAACAATCTCGAATACCCCGAGAAATTCACCCTCTGCTCACCAGACGTGTGTCACCGAACCAACTAATCTCACCCCTATATCTCTCTCCTTCTCTTTCTCCCCTTTTACCTCCCTCACCTTTTGAGCAAGGGTTGCAATTCTCGACGACTCAATTGTCCTCGCGACAAATAAATGGAAACGTCCACTCGATACTGAACTCTTCCGACGTCCATTTTTTTATTCATTTATTTAACAATGAAAAACTTCTATTCGTGTATAAATGAAATGAAACTTTTACTTTGGACAATGAATTTTATCGTAGTTTTCGTAGATTTTTTAAAACATTTTCATTTGGAGTTAAATTTGATTTAAAAAATAAATAACGTTGAACGAATGGACTTACCTGCCAGTCTTCGTGATGATCATTTCCGTGCCAAGCTCATTGAATTTATCCCAAAGATCTTTAGTCTCAAGATGGCATACGACGTGCCTGAGTTCCTCAGAATTGGAATATTCCTGAAGCAAAGGATTTACAGGCGAGGCAGCTTTGCCATTGGTGCTACCGGCGTCATCGGTCTCGACCTCGTCGTCCATGTCGACCGAGGAATCCTGGCTCGGCGGCGGTGCACTTACACGACCGACTCCCGAGCCACTTGCTTCCCTCTCTGTAACAAGAGAATTATCATCTCTAAAAATGCAAATAACGTTTTCAATCTTAATGACGATTTAAAGTTTTACGTGCACATTTTCTCTCTTTCTTCTGTGTCGCTTCCTACAATCCTAATTTTACGAGCGACATTTTTTGACACGAGCATCCGCGAGAAATTTCATCGTCTCTCACAGATGCGTTAATGAAGCTAAGGAGAGAGTCGTAAAAAAAATTAAAAAAAAAAAACAGAAAAAAAATTGAAAGCCCTGTCGACGAAATGAGAAGTTGAAAAATACAAAAAAAAGTTCTATGTACTCGAGAGCAGAAGCATCCTCCACCCACGTGTCGTCAAAAACCGTACGAAGGGAGCTCTCATTTTTTTCCCCCCATTTTTTCCTTCTCGCTTTTTTTTCATTTCGAGTCTCTTTTTCGCTCTTTGTCTCAGTATCGAGTTTTTTGCTATCTCAAACTCCTCATCACAGTAATAATTCAAGCTCGTTCACTTCTCGCACGGTACATTGACTCTCGACCTTTAAAGTCTGAATACCGAAAAGGCGAAAAGGATCAGGGTTGTTTCTGATGGACTTCAGAGAGAATATACACCGACGGTAGCAAAACGTCGAACACAGCTCGTCCGTAAAAGATGTAATAACACCTACGCTTTAAGAAAAAAGGCTTAATTATCCACTTATTGCCTTAGGAACTGTGCAGCCGTAGTTTATATGTTTTTACATGTATATATACACTTATATTATATGCATGTATATTTATGCATATTCCTTCATTAGCATGAGAGCGAGCCGAGCCGTGACGACGATCCCGATGATGCTTATACTCCGCGCGTAAACGGGCTTAATGGGTAAATTTATTCGAGGACGTGAGGGCCGCATACTCTCGAAACGTTTTCTTCAAAAATCATTATTTATTAAATTCAATTTTTTTCAACGAATAATTATCAGTGACTGAGAAATGGAGCAACGTTGAAACAAAATGACAGTGTGAAAACAGACGAATTAACGTTTTGTCTATAAAATACATTTTTTTTTATATATTTATAAAAAATGTGCTGAAATTTTGAAGACTTTTGGATGAAAAATTGAATCATTATAAATTTCTCCTTAATTTATTTTTCATACAATCACAATAATATTTGAAAAATAATTTTCCATCCATAAATCGAAGGAAACGTTTCATAAGTCGGATGTATTATTTCTAAGTATGTTTCTATTCCAAGTGGAACGAGGACCGTAAACCTCGTGAAGTCGCGACAAAATGATCATAGAGTATGCCAAAGAGAATAGGGAAAGAAAAGGCTCTTGAGTAACAGTCGATAATTCAAAGCATTCACTTTACGAGACCTCAATGTTGAGAGAGCCATTTTCTGCCACGTTATTGTCGTACGCAAACATAGATATAGATATATTTTAATATTTGTATATGTATGTGGGACTGTGGTATAATGTTGGAAAAGTACGACACAACGCACTAACATTCAACAAGCACACAGATTCAAGTTGAAGTCAGTTCTCCTTCTCCGTTACAAATCGCATGGACTAGCGTGGGTGGTTACAGTTGTAGCGGCCATTGCGATGAATCGTGAGAGTCCTGTTTGACTCCTTCGCCTTTCTCTCTCTTATTCACTTTCAAAAAATCTGCAACGAATAGTCGAAGCTAAATAAAACCCTCGTCGGGAGAGGGATAAAATGTTGAAAATTCGGCAAAAAAACTTGTCATTTTCGGTCTCGCAGTATTCCTTCGAAGATTTTTGCCTGCAGTCTGCTCTTTCGAGAGGAGTCCACAGATGAGCGAGCAATGGTATCTCTTAATTGGCCGCTCTCCATACGCGTATCTTGAGACGCGCGTGTGGTCCTCGGGAAAAGGGAACAGCCGAGTATTTTTATTCGACAACGTCAACGCCGGTGTTAAACGACTGACGAAAAGAACGACCACGAGGAGTGCGATACGAATGTGCTCTGCTTCGTTTATATATACGCTTGTGTTTAAGTATTATAGTGTACCCGATGGTACGTACCAAAAGAGAGAGACATCCACCACCGGTATTACCGGACGTGTGGGACGTTATTTACGAGGGAGAAACATTTATGCCTATGTGTGTGTGGCTGTTGGGACTTTCGTCGAGAGTTCTCAGATGCAGAAATTCAACAGTGCGCGAAGAACTGTTGCAGTTTCTACAAAAAAAGACAGAGCGAGAGAGAGAGAGAGAGAGAGAGAGAGAGAGAGAGAGAGAGAGAGAGAGAGGAAGGAAACGTTAAGACCTCGTGTTGCTTCGAAGGTTCAAAGCGAAGAATGACTTTTCAAGACGCGAATGTATATAGTTAACGAAACATCAAAATGAAAAGCACTCGCGACCCATAGCGATGAGTTCGTCAAGAGAGAAAGATGAAGAGAGTAACAAAAATGAAAACACCACCCAAAGCTTGCAAGAATCGTTTCTCATATCCCGTATACCCAGTCAAAACCTTACTTCTCCACTCGTAATTGGATCATCAACCCTCCCAGCACACATATGAAAGTCATTTTTTCTTACGTGCATACAACTCCGCCACACTACTACTTTCCAACTTCCGGCAGACGTCGTAACAGATATACGTGAAATGAGAATCGCGAAATATGCTGAAAAGATACATTTTGTTTTCTCTCTGTCCCATTGAGAATTCAATCGCGTAACATCTGGTGACTTGGCGTGAAAATTCTATATATTTATGTCTTCTCTGCCAAAAAGACTTCACTGGCGATTTCTCGTTGCAGCCTCGTGCTTGCAGAGTTATTACTCTTGAGCCAATATCGATCATAAATGAATGGCCTGCTCAGAAAAACAGTGGAAGTTGGACAAAAGTCAAAGGAAAGCCTGTAACTCAACATATATACAAAAAAAAAACATTTTAAATGACTCGCACGCGTGGCTCGTGGACCCGAAGGAAGAGTAAGTGTAGCTTCGATGATGACGTGGCGAAAAGACGAGCCTGTTGGAGAAGTGTGTTGATGAATTCGAGAGAGAGAGAGTGAGAGTGAGAGAGAAAGAGAACAAAGTCTTTCGTATCCTCCCGCATAATATTGTGTTGTCATACTCCCCTGTGTGGTCTCCCGTGTACATGTCGTGTATATGCACCAACGAATTAAAGAAGGGGGCTCAACCATCAGCTAATTCATTGACAGTCAGACATCTTGCTCAATTCTCCGAGCGGGCTATTTGTCGTGTCAGCTAGTAAACACGTCGATTGTTTTTTATTTTACACATCATATGAACTTCCGAGATTGATCTCATGTTTATTAAAATTTTTGAAATTGACCCCATGTGTTGTAAAAATAATTGTTATTGGGGAAAAAACAAGAAAAACGCTGTAAAGTTTGAAATAATCGAAAAGATATTCTGTTATATCAAAAATACGGTAAAATTAGTGACTATTTAATACTTCCGGTCGATCGCATATACAATCAACATTTATTCAATTATCCAAAATATACCAATATCGTATTTGTCACGAATTTACAACGACGATTAAGTATTTATATTTAAAAACTGAATTAGACGAACAACTACTTCATTAATGAAAAAATCATTGACAACAGTACAATAAAATAAATCAATTTTCGTCAATGTCATCGATAACTACAAAAATAAATTACCATTTATATACGCGGACTCCATTAATGTAAATCGAGTGAAGGCAAAGACATAAAAAAAAAAAACGAAAGCGAAGAAGCAGAAAATTACGATCTGCAAAAAGTTACCTCATCAAACGATGAATCTCAAGCGTCAGGGAGAAAGATTGTCTGAGCTGCGTCATGTAAAAGGGGATTGAGGCTAGAAATCACTGGACCGCTGATGGGTTAAATAGATTTATATCGTTTTTCTCTGGCAGCAAGCACACGAGGAGGAGTTGTCGCTCTCTCCTACTTAACAGCTGGACACGGCAATTTCATCGAAATTTTATTCTCCATTCATGGGTGTCTCGTCGTTTATCCGAGTATAGAGAGAAAACGAGCGAGAGAGAAAGAGAAAGAAAGATTGGGAGGACAAAAGGGGACCATACGATGTGCCGTTAAGTTGCGAGTCGTTGGCGAGTTGTGTAGTTGAGAAAATACACTGCTGCGAGCACCATCTACGTGTAAACGCTTTTATATATACGTATATACATATAAGTTGCATAAAGGAGTGATCCTATACAATTTTAACTGCCGTCGAAGAGCTCGCGTGCATCGCGGTAAAAGAGAGACCGCCGCGCGCACGAGGCCGTTGAAGAGACCGCGAAACGCACAGAGTCTGCGGAAAGAAAGGTTATCGGGTTCTAAATTACAGAGAGACGAGAGAAGAGAACCCCCGCTTACTTGCGCGCGCCCTCTTGCGTTGAACATCATCAGTAAGAGAGGATAATGGCTAACCGATCCACGTGGCGCACACACATACACACACGTCCATATATATAGAGACAATTTGCAGTGGTTCGTAGTATTACGAGCGAGTTTTCTACATAATTTTCTCGTCCCGTCTTCCGTCGCTGACGCCGCTAATATGAAACCTCAAACCAGCCCCCGTTATGTCTCTACGTCGTACGCTAAACTCATAACTCTTAAAACTATATGCACTGCTCCATTTTCTCTCCTCAAGTTGGACGAATTCATGATGCGTCAAAAAACATGTCGTGGGTAAGGTAAAAACGATGGTGACGTTCAAGGAAGTGTAAAAACTAGAGAAGAAGGAAAAAATTCCACTATTTTAACCCCGAGGATCTTTTAATGAGAGAAAAGCGAGCTGTCTTCAATGAGATAACAATTAATTCATCAGCAAAACGATTAGTCGAAAATTCTTCATGTGGATTTGAAAGGAGTCATAATTTTCATTTGCTTCATGATTACTCATAATTATTTCGTTACTAAATCATTCGGAAAGAGGTGTTTTTTTTTTTTAATTCGAATATTTGCCCACGCCTGTGGTCACCATGGAGAGTCATATTATCCGTTTCACCTTCGCTATCTACCCGTCTCATCTTTCCTTTTTTTGTCCTTCTTTTGTGTTGGCATTTCGTGGACCACGATCTTCTTGGCGACAACCCAATGACCGCTTGTTTACAAAACATTATACGATTTACCGGGACCCTCCCGAAAGTGTTGGGTCCCCGTTGGAATTAATTTATTAGGAATTCCCACTCCAACCGGCAGCTCGGAATTCTCGTTTCTCGCTTCTTTATTATTTATTTCTTTTTCTGGCTGCTGCTGCTGCTGCTGCTGCTGGTCCGGCGTCAGCTCACACGTCTCTCGCATTCTTCGGTTCAGCTTCCTCAATACGCGTTCAAGCTCCACCAGACCTTTATCACTTTTCGCTGTAGCTCTTGCTTTCTCTCTCTCTCTCTCTCTCTCTCTCTCTCTCTCTCTCTCTCTCTCCCCCTCTCTCTTTCATTCTACCTTATAATCGGCTGATGTTGCGGGGTCGAGCAGTTGCCTTTCGTTTTGCTGCTGACCGGTTCGACAGTATTCACGAGAAACCTCCAAGACCTGACCTGTCGCACGCGCGAACTCGTCGTAACTTCACGCTCTCGAGAGAGGCACACGCATTTTCTTTCCCTCTCTTTATTTCTCTGTGGCAGTCACCCAGCACAGAGTCGAGTCCTCCAATCTCACTTCATTCTCGCCCTCCGCTTCTCTTCTTCATCTTCGTCGTCGTCGTCGTCGTCGTCGGTTAACTAAGTCATTGGCTATTTATTACGTCCCAGTCCCCGAGACGGTCGCGCTTCGGGCACGAACATTCGAGACGCGTTAATGAAACCCAATGCCACGTGCGCCCAAAGATCCTCCACTACACTTTTTTTCTTTTTTCCTTTCATATGTATTTCATTCAAATTTGTGAATTGTCGCCATCCTTGAAAGAGTGCAAGTCCAAATGTACAATAAATTCGAGTGAATTGAGTCGTCGATTGGAAAAGAAACGTTTACTGGTGAACCAGAATGACGGGAAACATATTTTGGAAAGGACAAAAGGACGAATCGAAAATGAAGATTTGCTGGCCACTCATGATGTACCGCGGAGTGTCGTCAGCGCCATCCCTCCGTGCCAAGAAGAGGAGAAGGCATCGTAAAACTCGACGTTATTGCACTCACATGCTGTGAACGTTCGAAGTGGAAAGAGATTCTAGTGAGTGGTGGGAGATGTACAGCTTTGCTGGTTGCCGAGGACTATCATCGCGGCAGTGACTCGTAATTATGGTATATTCACTGATTAACAGGGATTTACCGGTCGCAATTAGCATTAACAACCACGATTCTTCTCTATCACGTGTCTTCGGTTGAGTTGTGTCGCGTGAACATACCTTTTACAACGAATAAAAACTGATATCACATCGTCATTGCATCCATGCTATATCTCCAATATCTGGTATACATATATACAATATAAACATATGTCAGGCTCCTTCAGCAAACGCGTGTACAATCGGAGAAGCCTTGCCACACACGCCGTTACAGCCTATACCCCGATTAATTAATGCCGTCGTTTTCACCATCATCGGAGAATGATGTGTGTCTCTTTTGAGTATAACGGCACCGATAATCTCCGCCATTCCTGGACGAGACTATTACTGCGAGTAGAGAGCCCCCGTCTCACCGCCGTCGGACGTTAACTTTTAACAACCGGTATCAGACACGTTCCGAGATGTACAGATTAGAGTTATTAGAGACACTTGATACAGGTATGTATATAATAAGAATTACCGCTACAGAGAGGTGACGATGAAGTCACTAAGAGCGTTCTAAGATATTCATGAAAACTTGGCTCAATTCTTCCAATCATACTAATTAACCTGCCTAATCGCGCGGATCATTAATCAATGGGCTTGATACTGAAATCTTCTTAGCTACCAGGAAGATAATAGTTATGAATTATAACTTATGATACTATAATTATTCATTGGCACACGCGAATCCGGCGAAGCCTACGCGGTTCGAAGATACTCACCATGCTGATGAAGCTTTCCACCTCCGACGGCCTGTTGCTGCGAGTGTCTATGATGATGGTGATGGTGATGATGATGATGATGATTGTGATGATTAGGACTCTGTTGTTCATGTTGTTGCGCCTGTTGTTGTTGTTGTTGTTGTTGTTGTTGTTGCTGTTGTCGCGAATCTCTCGCCATTATCGCAGCTATACTAAAGTCTGTCGCGCACTGTCGATTCGAGTTGCTGCAATTATTGTTTAGATTGTTCAATAGACTATTGTTCGGCGAAGGACTGGAACTACAGTCCTCCCCCTCGTGATCTGTACGCGTACAATCACCCGGACTCGTCGGCATTGTCATTGTTGCTGTCGTCGGTGCTGTATCGGTTGATAATTTTCCAACACCACCGAGCAACAACGATCGCGAGTCGTCGTCGTCCTCTTCGCTACCGGCACCATGAACACCAACGCCGCTAACGACGCCGGGACCGACCCCGACGCCGCCAGCGACACCCCCGATGCCGCCGTAAGAACTCAGCGTCAGACCGTTTCTCTGCTTCCTACCGGCGTGTCCTCGCGACTCCAGCAACATCACCCACCGTACTCCTTTTCGCACCTGGCGTTCGTTCACCAAAAAAAAAAAAAAAAAAAAAAAAAATAATAAACCAAGACGAAAGCACCTCTCGGAGAGCCCGCTTGGGATCTTACGTTGCACTTATTTAGAAATAACCTGGTTAATCATGGATGAACAACTAAGTCGCGAATAAGTCAGAGCAAGCATGGGATTTTAGAAGATGTACGACCGCGATCAGGATGCAAGAATGCCACCCTTAAACCCGGGAATCTCGCACCTTGTCATCTTACGAGCCCAAACAAAATGTTGACCTAAGGGCCAACCCCAAATCTCGAAACACTCGACGATTAAAATTCCTAACAAAACGGAAAACTTGTCCGAAGTAACTTTCGTGCGGAACGTCGGACGACACTTTTTTCAGACGAACAACAAGGCACAATACACGCAAAGTTACGATATCATATGTTTAATCTCTCAACAGAGGACTCAATATTAATGTAGTGCACGAGGCTTGATAATCGTGAGCACTGAACGCGACGAGTTATCGGAAGTGCAATCGTCGCGGTAGTCCTCGTTAATGGAGAGATCGCGTAACCCGTTCTCATGGGGGTAGTTTAAGAGCAAAGGGAAAAAAAATCACGCGGGTGGTGGTGGTGGAGACGCTGGAGAAGACATGGAGGACGTTCGGAAGCCGCCGCCTCTGCTGTCGCCCGGTTGAAATAAGCCGTGGACAGACGACGATCGGGATTCGGACCGAGTAACAGACCGGTTGCCTGACAGACTGACCCGCGATGCCGGCGGGATGGTTCTCGTCAGCACCGGCCCCCCGCACATCCCCCACCATCATCACACAAGTTCGAAAAGAGCCCGGTGAAAGAACGACGCACACCGGTGTGTTCCGAGTGTTTTTGAGGGCGTGGCCGGCGGAGCTTACTCCGTCAGAAAGTTCACGCCCATACGATCAGAGCGCCACTCAGCAAGGAACCACCTCTTGTTCCCCTCCACCTTCTTCTTCGTAACGTTCTATACGCTCCTTCTCTCCGCACATCGAGACCGATACCAAAACGTTATGTACTGCCCGAATGCTCGCGCTTCTCTCTACCACCGCCGTGTGCCACTTCCACGTCATGTTACGCTGCAACGAGATCCTGCCAAGTGGCATGGAGCGAAGAGAAAACGGGAGAGAGAGCAAGAGAGAAGAAAAGAGAGCCGAGTAACACGATCCTGAAGAGCGAGCGTGTACGTGCGAACGTTCGCGAGTACCGGTAGCGTCCTCCTCCTTCACCTTCTCCTCCTCTTTCCTAGGACACTCGATACAGCGCGGAAACCACTATCCACCTCCACATTTTCTCTTCTCTCAGCTAGCGTTGAAGCCGACAGACGATTCGTGTACACGTACGAACAGCATCGGAGCATTTCGTACCTCCACTAACTCGTTCGTATATACGGGTTCGTATATCGTCTCTCGTATATGCAAGCTGCTCCATAGACGCGCCATCCGCAGCCCCGGCACACACATACGGGGCCAGCACCAGCTGCCATTTTTTCTTACGACTCGCGGCAGAGAGTGAGAGAGAATGAGAAGGACTCTCTCTCTCTCTCTCTCTCTCTCTCTCTCTCTCTCTCTCTCTCTCTTTGTGGAGAGAAGGGGCAATTGCTGACAGGGGCCGCTTTTCCTCCCTTCCGCGAGTATGAGAGAGCAGCGCCTCCACACGTTGCCTCCGCACAACTTCGAGGCTGCGGCGCGGCTGAGTAGCAATTTATTGTTTTACTGTCGGACTTTAAACGCGACGGCATTGCCGCCCGGCAACGCGCCTCCCACGCTGGATCAAGAGAATGAAGAGAAGGGCAAGGAGGAGTGGGTGTTGGGCGTTGGGCGGGCTGACTGAGCACGGTTTCCGATGTGTAAGCGCGCGTATAGGATTATTCCAGCAGAGAAGGAACACCAGGGGAGATGGGACAATCAACATTTTTCTTAAACCAATCGATGCACCTACCGATGCGAGATGCTAGGATTGCTTCATTGTTTTAATGGCAAATCATGCAAGGCATTCATCAGATGTGACTTCGAATGAATAAAAGCGTAAAGGGTGGTTTTGACCGGGATCCAAATTGATTTCAGGCCTCATATAAATTGGTACGTTCGGATAAATCGAAGAAGTATCGCCGTTTGCGTAATATGTGGTTTGATTGGTAAATTAGGTCCAACTTGCGATTAAAATTTTCATAATGTCCAACTCAATTATTTTATAATTTAAACATCTCAATGAAAAAATTGATGCTATTTGTGATTGATTTCAAACTGTCCACCAACAATTAGACTCTTTCAACCTAGGAACTATTTTCTTTCATGAACAAGTCTATCAGGACCGTAGTAGGGAAAATTGCAAAAAAATTACTGATTGTTGTTCATTTTAAAGTGGCCATCTCTCCTGGATTTCCGTATCCACTTGCTAACTGAGCTTTGAGCTTCCATTTACGCAGTGTGGCGTTCATGCAGTGGCACTCTAGCGGGTGAATATATCACGCGGAAAGAAGGGTGCTAGGGTGAACAGTTTTTTTTTTTTTTTTTTTTTTTTTTTCATTCGTGCGCTACTAGCGTCGTCCGGGGTAGTAGAAGGGCAATATAGAAGTATATGTGGTGGAGATGGTAAGTAGTACTAACATTTGCTACACTCAAACCTATTTGCTACATAGAAGCTCTGTTGAAACTGCCACGGGGTAAAAGAGCGCGAAACAGCTGTATTTTCTATGATGGAAGTTTGCTGTGTAAAATAATGGGATAAAAGGATTGACCTAGCCTTATGATTAATGCAACATTGGAAAATATTTGAGTAACAATATTCTCAACTCTTCTCTGTGTACACTTCACCGGTGCTTATTACATCACCATTGATTATTCTCGCTGTGGAGAGATTATCTTGTGATTTTCCTTAATGCGAACATTAGTCACGAATCCCGCACTGAGATCAATTAGAGCGCGAAAAATCCGCGTGGCTTATGCCATACCGAGAATACAGCGAAATAAAATTACAAAAACTACAATTCCGCTAATAATAATTCCTGGTTGTGTTTTTCAACGCCGACCCGTGTTCTCTTTTATCCCGGTTTGGCAATCTATGGTTATTATCGGACCGTGAAAGATACCATCTTAAATCGAGAGAGCTTCGACGTGTACTGTATTATTTTTCTCAGCAAAGAAATATCGAGAATAGTGTGCACTAGAAAAGCTATTGTTTTATCTGCAATAACTAACGGGATGATATTTTACCAACTGAACCATGCTCGAGATCACTACAGCTAAAAAAATGGCTGTTGCATTCTCCGTAATCCTGGGGCACGATAAATGTGCTTTCGAACGGATGTACCTACTGCGACGCTTGGTGGCGAATATTTGTACTAAACAATATGGCGGTTCTAGGGATTGATATAGACGGGACGAAATGGGGCTGCAGTCGAACGAGCATTTTTATTTTTTTACGTACAGATTAATATATGAATTAAACTTTGTGCGTAGTGTTTTTCTTTTTTTACACTCTGTGCTGGAAAATAGTTTCATCCAACTGCCATCTTTCATGGTAGAATATTTTTCACTCCTAACAGCCATTTTCTCCGATAAACTAACGTTGTCAATACCACCATCGCATAAACGTACATAATACATACGTTTTCTTTTTTTCAAATGAATCTTTACGATCCCAGAGATCTTATTTACTCGATAAAATGGCGTCCAGTCTATCCTTCTACACCTTTCAAAAGACCTCTTAAACTCCCGAGGTCTCCACATGTTTATACTCGCCGCTATATAGCTTCGCTCACTTTGAAGTCGTTTTTGGATCTAATAACAGTAAACGCTCGGGCGCAGGCAAGCACGAACATCGTCTGGGTCTCTTCACCTGATCATAATTCGTGTAATAACGATAATAAACCTCCACAACTTTATTCGTAGCTCGAAAATGCAATAAAAAAACAACTAAAAAAGTGGCAGAATATAGGTAGCAGGGAGGAAGAGGGAAGGCAAGACAAAACAGACGTGGATGGGTAGGAAAAAGAGACGATGGCCGGAAGAATCGAACGACCGGAAACGGCCGCTGGCGGCTCTTCTTTGAAAAGTTACGAAGCTTTTAGATTATAAGAGAGAATTAAAGTATACACACGGTAATATTGTCTCGGTACTTTTGTTTGGGTTAACATTCCTCGCAAAATGTAACTATTATTATTCTTTTATTACGAAGTCGTTCAAGAAGGATTTAATTAAAAATTCCGTTAAAACGATTCGATAAATAATGCCCGTGATTTATTATCTGAGCCGCACCCATCAATGTTCGTAGTCGAAAATTGACGACTCTTTTTTTCTTATCTCAAACTTTTCCCGTGGCCACAATTTCGGAACTCGTAAATATAGGAACCGCGTTATTACATCACCGAGATAAGGGACAGGTTGTTAAACCGCGATGGGTGCGCGTCGAAGAGAGAAAGAAACAAGTTATTTTTTCGTCGTACTTGTGCGAATACTTCCCTTTTTCATCCTCTCGTTGTAGCTGCTTCTCTTGTACTGTTGCTCCTGATGCTGCTATTGCTGCTAAGGTTGCTCGTGATACGCATCACGTGTTAACCTAAATATATGGTAATGGGAAAAGTTAGTTTTTTAAATCGACATGTAGCAAGGAGCTGCTCGTTCGGATAAAAATCTTTTACGCAGCCCCGGAGGCATCACCCACGCTCGGCTACCTACACTCTCTTCTCCCCTGCCCGCCGCCCTCTCTCTCATTCTTTTTTCTCTCTCGATCTATATTATCCCAAGTTACTATACTTTGTATATTAAGCTGTAAGGTCTCTTCTTCGTGTATTTCTTAACTGTTGCGCCCTCCAACCGAGATATATAAGTTTATTAAATCTAAATAAATCGTATTCAAGTTGATATTCAATTCGTTTGAATCAGACACAATTTCATTCGAATAAGAATTCAATACAAAAATTAATTTTATATCATTTACCAAGAAAATTCTGATGAAAGTCTTATAAACAACTTTAATCGAGAGAAAAGGTGTTTTTATCCGAAGCCAAACGATATTCGATGTAACAACAATTTATCCTCGGCTTAATTCGATGTTTAAAATTTCTTTAAGAAGAGCCAATCATTTTTTTTTCGGTTTACTCATCGATATTTGTAATTCTTATGAATGATGTTTGAAAAAAACTGGTTCGATGTTACGAGCGTAGAATCCGTCGATCACACGCGAAGAACAAACTTGTCTCTTCTGGTTCGACTACGAGAGAGAGAAAAATAGAGAGCACTCTCGTGCATGTATATTTATATCTGAGAAAGGAATATCTGGTCCGAAGTCTCAAGCATTATTGCTACTTCGTTTGCCGGGAGCTGTGGAGATGAGGGAAGTGAGCTTGTGACCATGCCTATATAATCTCCTTAGACCGTGACGCTGATCCGGACAAATCGCTCCGCGGTTACGCGGCATATATACGCGCTCTTATACAGCCTCGACAGCAGTTCTGCTCTAAATGCGCATGTGTGTTCGCCTTTCAATACTCCTCCGCTCTTCCTTCTCAACGAATCGCACGTTTTTATTTCTTTCATTTCGATCTCTCTTCCCTTTCACGATCATCTTCTTGTCATTCTCATTCAAGCCCGATTCGATCGCCGTTACCGATACGACGCGAGAAATATCCCACAGTACCAGAAGAGATCTCAACATTCTAAAAAAAAAAAAAAAAGACAAACCCTTAAGTCGAGAAAAAAATTCCTTTTACAGTGAGAAAAAAAATTCAATCGTTTTTTCGAGAATTCAATTCGAAAATTATTATTATTAATCTGTTATAAACATGATTTTTGCAAAATATGACCTCGGATATGAGCCTCTGAATAAAGAAAGTATTTTTAGATTTTTTTTTAATCCGAAAAAACAATTATATTCAGTATTTTATGATTAATAATTAAATGGAAGTCAAACCGAGCTAAAAAAAAGATAAAATTGAAATGAAACGGAAAATTGAAAGTTGTTGTGACAAAATAATTGCAAGGAAATATGATTATTGATCGACGTACAAAGAAAGAAAAGAAAAATTCTTCCAAAAAGTCTAGAGACTCGTGCAACAACGCTTTTGAGTGCCCTTGTTACGTCAAATTGACTGGATCCATTTTTCTGGGAGTTTCCATAGTCCTTATTGTTGGGTTATATTGTCGCACAATTGGGAGCAAGCACGAAAGCTATGGATGTCATTTCTAAAGAGATTCTCTTTGGCAGTCTCTCGTAATATTTCGTGGCGAAAAACGTCTAAGGAGCAGCAAAAGATGATGAGGCGAATTGTATCGAAGAATTGTAAAGGCTGACAAAGCAAGCATACAATAACCCATTGACGCAAAAGTAACAATAACCTAAAGCAGCGGTGATTGACGCGTTCTCCAAAATTCCAGTAGAAGAACGATCGATCTTTGGAAGTCCTGGTCATCAGAGTCTATTTAGCGAAAGTGGATAAAAATTAGAGAAAAAATAAAAAACATTCTTTGGTAATTCGAAACTGACGAGAATGCATCACGAAATTGCGGCTCTTTTTTCTGCGTGGCACACGACGCAATAAAAAAACGAAGCAAGAGAGAGAATGGAGTCACGCAGGCCATTTATTCTGAGCTTTCTTGATATCCATCGTAGCATATGTGCGCGGGGATAGTCGTTCGGACTAGATTATACGTTCTATATGATTTAGCACGTATTAGTCGGCGATTCTTCAAGTCGACGGATCGTAATGGCGGTAGGATAGATAGAAGGCAACAAAGAGGAAAGAAAAAAGTGAAAATCACATTTTTGACGTGTGAAGCGATTGGTAGCTTACTCAGTATATCTTTCAAAAAGGCTTCGAGAGATGAATAAAGGTATAATGAAAAATAGAGCAAAGCCGATTGGCACACAGAGTACAACGGATATGCAGACGTGTTATATTAGCTCGAACGTGTTTTTAAGTGTCATATATATATATATTTGTGTATACATATATACATATGTGTACAAGGATGAAGGTGGTAGCCGAGAGTTAAACAGGCTCGCGTGACGGTCCGACAGTCTCCAAACACTCGAAAAACATAAATGGAGCCTTTGACGAGAGCCGCGAGCTCGAGCTAGAGCTCCGGCTGCTGCTGCTGCTGCTACTGCTACTGCTGCTGCTGCTGCTGCTGCTGCTGCTGCTGCTGCTGCTGCTGCTGTTAACTCAGGAAAATAATGCTCGCTTATAAGTCACCGGCTTCTGTTCGCTTTCTGGCTACTGGGCGATTTACCTCTCTCTATCTTGAAGCCTTCTCTTTCACCCGCAACGACTGTACGAGCACAAACAACGAAATTATATTTGAACACATTGCGAACAGTAACGAAAAAGCGTAACTTTATTCATGAACCTCGTGAAAGCTGCACCATTTTGGTTGCTCGGAATTCTCATACGTTTATGTGCCAATGACAGATACTCCGGCGAATGCTCATACGTTCGAAATCAAGAGAAAGATTTCCAGATGTCAAAGACACGCGTTTGTTACATGTGCCATTTTAAACTATACCGAAATAAACGCTTCAAAATGACACGGTTTTGCTTCCTCTCAATTTATCGGCTTTCGCTATTAATAATTTGCCGATATTATGAGACAGACGCTTCGGCTTTGTATACACTCGAGCTGCATATATGTACGTGTTTATACTTTTACGTATATACACCCACGCCGTTCGAATATTGAGAGGAAAAGGGGCGGGGGCTCTATATACCCTCTCGACTTACAAAACGAACCTGTCAAAACTCCCGATGATCGATCGATCGTATAACACGATCGGATCCAAGTTTCGAGTTTTAGGTAGCCGCCACACTACCACTCCGTGTCGGCCACCTTTTCTCTCTCTCTCTCTCTCTCTCTCTCTCTCTCTCTCTCTCTCTCTCTTTCTCTCTCTTTCTTCCTTTTCCTCTGTATTACGTGCATATAAAAACGCGGTAAATCGCACCACTGCCGCGAATACCCGTGCTATGTTTATATACACAATACTCTCGTCGAAATTCCTCGTTATTCCTCCTGCAAAATTTTATTTCGAATCGAATAACGTTAACATCGAAATATTTGATTTTCACCGTCCTTTGAATCAAAATTAACAGTGAAATTTGTAGAATATATTAATGTATTTCAATTATTGCATTACGACGATTGGAACTTTATTTATTTTTTTCATTTTTCGTAATTAATTAACTTTTAATAGCGATGACATTTTTTTTAATTTAAGGTATATACTGTACTGCATGCTAGTCAAATGAGTGTTAAATTTTCACAATTGCTTTATGCCAAGCTTAATCCACTAATTGAACGTAGTGTTAGTAAATTTATATCACAGCATGTTGCTCTTATTAACGTAGAAAAATATTAAAAATGATAAATTTGTGAAATCATCAACTGATAAATGCAAATTTCCATGATGGCACATTTCATCGGAATTCGTCAAAGAATAATCCGTAATTTTGAACCAATTGCAATGCACCACGTCTTATTTTGTTCCTCAAGAGACGCTTTATGAATTCACCACGTAGATTTCTTCTAAGCTTAATCGTTCCACTGTTGCAATCAATTGTTTATTTAGCGAAAAAAATCTTTCATAAACAAACTGCTACAATTTCCAATCAAATAAACTTCGAAAAAACCTATATTATCAATTCGTAGAGAATCTCTTAAGGAACAAAATAAGACGTGGTGCATTAAAATCGGTTAAAAAATACAGATTGTTCTTTGAAAAGTCCCAATGAAAATATGTTATAATGGAAATTTGCCACTATCAGTTAATGGTTTTGCAAATGTATCATTATTAATATTTTTCTAGATTAATTAGACATGTCATCTTATAAATCCACCTTCACTATGTATAATTAGTATATTAAACTTGGTATAAAAACATTGTGAAGTTTTAGGACTCGTTTGACTAGCATGCAGTACAGCATTTACCTTGATGATTAAATATTAAAAAATGCAGAGCACATTAAAATAGATTCCGAATATTTTGATATTGAATTTTGAAAATTTGTTTAAATATATTTCAAGCAAAATTTGTTGATAGATTATTACAAAAATCAAGTTATTTTTTATTGTCCAAAAAAGAAAAATTTCTCGTTAATGAGATTTTTGAATTCCCCTACAAGTTTTATTGTTCTTACGTCTGCAGCCAATGAACTTGCTCGAGATCCAAGCTTTACATACGCGGGTGAAAAACGATGCAGAAAATTCTCATACATCGGTGGTCGCGGACGAAGATCAGCCTGGAGGGAGAGATCTATGATTTATGGGATTTTGCTCGAGGCTCCCGTCTTCCTCCTAGCAATTAGTAAATTATCCAAACCGCTATATATTCTTGCATACTGCGTCCAATGAAAAAAAAAAAAAATAAGACTTTTTCGATCGCGAGAATTTTATAATTAACTAGACAACATGTATATAATTTAGAAAAGGTGAATTTCAAACATTTTCGTACTTCTTCAAAAACCAATATTGATCCTCTACTTCTAAACGAACATGACCAAAATTTTCTGAGTACAAAAACACTGCAGTAAGAAAATGTATAAAATGTCTTCAATCAGAAAATTGGAGTTTAAGCTAAAAAAAAGAAACCTTGATTAATTAAATTGTCTTAAAACGATCTGAAAAAACGACCAATACTTCTGCCATTTTCAATTCACTTAAAAATTTCAATAACATGAAATATTTTATATTATTTTTCGTCCAAATAAAATGAACGACGATCATGTTAAAGAATCGCGACATCACGTTACGAGTTGAGAACTGGGTGTACGGTAAATTACCGAAGACGAAGAATAACCGTCGCACAAGAGTGAATGAGAAAAGATAGGGTTCTCTCGTTTCTAAGACCACTTAATCGCTGGGTCGCAGAAGTGCCACCAATTTACTGTGGCTAAATGGGACTCGAAGTCTTTCGGGAAAGCTTTTCCCCAGACCATATCGGAAAGAGATAGAGATAAAGCGAGAGAGAGAGAGAAAGAGAGAGAGAGAGAGAGAGAGAGAGAGAGAGAGAGAGAGAGAGAGAGATAAGATAAGGACCAGAGTGAGAGTAGAAGAGAGGCCTAAATAGTTGGTTCTCGAAGAAGGGAAACCATCACAGTTGGCACCCGGACCTTCCGGACCTCTCCAACTCTCCACACGAGGAAGTTAATCCCAAAATCCGTGTCGTGAAGCAGTCTCTTGCTCATTCTCTCTCCCCGTTATACTCTATATATTCCCTAATACGTACATACATACACTTTAAACGATTTCTGTGTCTGTTGGTCGTGAAGTACCAGAGAGAACCATACGACCGTGGAATTAATCGAATAACGCTAACCACTCTCGCTCCTAATTAACTTCCGGCGAAGGATGCTACGAGCGGTATGTAAAGGGATGCTCATCTGCATCTGGCTACGAATAACTTGTCCAAACACTGAACAAAACCCATGTTTATTTATACATCTATAGATAAGTGTATATACATAAATAATATTACGTAGATAAAGATAAGCAAGTTCATTTTTTTTTATTCTTCCAATCGTATAGCACAGAAATCCGTAAAAAAGATGAAAATAATTGACACTAATGGGTATGTACGCTCCGATGAATGACTCAAAGATATCGATCGTTCGAGTCTAATTATTCGCAACGAAACTCGCAAAAAAAGGGTTTATTTCCATCCAGGCAAACATTTCTTGTCTCCAGTACGAAACTCCATTTAAAAAAATTAAATAAATAAACGAAAAATTCTGCGTACATCCATGCAAAAAAGCATTTAACACGGAAACAAAAAAATTCTCATACCTCACCGTACCGTCTCGATGAGCTTCGTACAAAAATACGAGAGAACTATGGGAAAATTTGCTCGAACGTTGCGTACGTACATAAATCGAATGAGAAACGAAACAAAAACAAAACAAAAAAAAACACATGACTCTGAGAAAAATGTATATTCTATAGATATGCATTAAGAGAGGTGAGTGTGGCAAAGAACATGGATAATGAGATTTTGCTTTTGCGGAGAGAAAAGAGAGCGAGAGAAGATGATCGGCGATCGGGATGATCATCGACAAGTGCGGCACCCCGGGTCATGTTTCACGCTTTTTGCTCCGAAAATTGGCAGCGGAGCAGAAGCATCAGAAGCGAAAAAACATTCTATATATATATATATATATATATATATATATATATATATATATATATATAAGATTTTTAATACACATATATATATTTAGGATCGAAGACGGGTAAAATCGGTCCTACGGAAATGGGTTCGCGAGAAGTCAAACTCTTCATGTGTACACATATACGTGCATTTCATAGCAGAGTACACGAACACATAAAGAGTCGAAGCATTCTTCGATGGCCTCTGTTCTCGTATATAAAATAAATGTATATAAGGTAGCTATCGCATAAGAGCCTAATATATTTATATATATATGAACTCACACACATTAATGTTTGCGAGAGAGAGAGAGAGAGAGAGAGAGAGAGAGAGAGAGAGAGAGAGAGAGAGAGAGAGAGAGAGAGAGAAGGAAGAGCGTATCCCCCGGGATAAATATGATGTAAATAAATGATGAGGTGCCCTTAAGGGAGTGGATATTAGGTGGGGGTAAGAAGTGTTATGAAACATAATTAGCGTCCGCCGCCACTGACTCGCGATGATTACAGGGCGGTAAGGCTAAAGTCGTGCTATGCCACGAAGAAACGAGAGAAAGATCGAGAATATATAGCCAAGAGAGAAAGAGAAAGAGAGTATAAGAGAGAGAGAGAGAGAGAGAGAGAGAGAGAGAGAGAGAGAGAGAGAGAGAGAAAAGGAGTGAAAGAGTTGGAGAGCGCGCGAGCTGCTGCTGTTCATCCTCAACACCATCGAGGATAGATTTCCTACTCACTATATACTATAACTTCAGAATCTTATATACCTATTAGTATATATATATATACGTGTGTACCCTTTTGCTCCACCTTCGAACCTTCGGCCTCTTCTTCATCGTTTTCTTAAACTCTCCTTCGATTTCACACACCGAGATCACTAAGATTATGTGTGCGATATATAAAAATATGTGAAAAATTATTGTGTACATGAAGAAAAATTTGATCTCAAAAAATCTTCCATCTCAGCATCAAATACATGATTTAATAATATTTCTCATTTATTTTATTAAAATTTATATTCTCAAAGAAAATTTGAAGAAAATTTTCGTTCTTTACGCTTTCGACATTTTTCGAAGTACATCAACGATTTTTGAAACCTCAAAATTTCTCCATTTTGACCACATCGTTATTTATAAGTTTCTCATAAATTTTTTTTATTTCATCCAATATCCACAATTTGGCGAGAGATCGAGAAAACTTTAGATATTTTCGGTATTTCGAAAGAAAAAAAACAATATACGATCTTGATATTAACTTGATGCAGGAGAGATAAATTCTGATTGTGGGCATATTACGAGCCCGATATTGTTTTAACGGGATGTATGACATGGCGGATGCTGTGGATGTTGGGTTTTGTCAGCTGGTGGCCTCTGGTGATGGTTCTATTTGTGCATCCGTTATATATTTCGTTGTAATACGAAATACAGGAGAGTTTGAATTCGTGATGCTGTATATATATTTAAATATATATATTTGTCCATATATATGTATAATAGTGCGAGGTTATTCAGCACAGCCGTGTATCGGTCATAACTCGATGGAAAATGGTAGTTCGTAGTCGAGAGAGAGAGAGAGAGAGAGAGAGAGAGAGAGAGAGGGAAAAAGAGAAGTGTATGTGGAATAGAGGAGAGTAGAATATACACGGAATACAGAATATCTAATACCCTCTAATATGAGATTTCTCCAGTAGTATTTCTCGTCGTGTAAAGGGAGACACGTGGCGTCCTCTCCTCCCTTGGTCGGAGCTTCAAATCGGATATGGAGTGGACCGAGTGTGCGGGAAAGCCTCGGCTTTTGCATCGCTTCACTCCATCTCTCTTTCTCTCTCTTTCTCTCTCTCTCTCTCTCTCTCTCTCTTTCTCTCTATGGTCCACATGGACCGCCAATTTGAGATGAACGTTCCGGATTCCTGTATATACATATAAATATGTATTAGAAATATACACGTATATTCGCGTTTTGCCTCTCGAACGAATCATAATAATGCTACAATATGTTTTCGTGCTACGTATATAGTATACCCAATGAGAGACACGTGACGTTCTGCAACGACAGCGCAACAAACCCTCTACAAATCTCCTCACCAACATCAGCAGAAATACAGTTCGATTGCTACCCAACGGAAGGGCCTAAATTCAATTGGTATGGGAAATTGTATGATTGTCTATATATGCCAATGGAACCTTGTTGGTTTGGTTTATAAGGGTTGTTGGGATTCTCGACCTTTTGTTTTGGACTCTCCCAGCTGAGATACCCGTATAATACGTGCAATATCTCAATTTTGGGGAAAGAGTTCAACGATTTTTTATTTGAACAATAAATTTTATCTTTTTTATATTCAATAGTTTCAAAATTTCATGACGATGTTTCGTTCAATCAAAAAGTCTATTAATGTATTAATATTTTTTAAAATTAAATCTGCTTCCCTTCAAACAAGTCACTCGTTGAAATTTTAATCAACAATTTTTAGTGTTTAAGCGACATTTAGTTATCAAAATTTTAATAAGACATGTATTTGTCGAATGGGACAATTGACGAAATGAACACCAATTATTTGCCCTATTAAAAACCAACTGTAGTTCGTGGGTACTGCGAATAGCTGCGAAATTCATTCAAGGATCCAAGAAGAGTATTGCATTCGAAGGTGTTCCTTAAAGGCTCGAAACACGGGGTTGGTACAAGAGCATATCAGTCTAGAATAGAACAAAGGAGAGAGTGGAGGAAGCCACAGCTTGCAGGAATTCAAGATTCGCAGGGTGCCCTGCGAATGTTAACGCATCACATTAACCAACCCCTAGATTTCCCGTTCCTCTTCTTGTCCTTGGTATCCTCTCGAGCTTAGGACGTAGGACCAAGTAAGAGAGAGATGGAACGAGGAAGAGAGAGAGAGAGAGAGAGAGAGAGAGAGAGAGAGAGAGAGAGAATTGGAAAGCTGCGCTATGTGCTATCGGTCGGAAAGGGCAAGAACAATAATTTTGATAACGCAGCATGTTGTCATGTTGGAAGGCATACGAAATTTAACCAACCAGCATCAGGCTGGAACATCCCTTAGAATATTTTCCCCTTCTCTTTCCATCTTCACATCACAATTACAAATGCTGAGAACGTTCGCCCTTTAAAATAATCTGGTTCATTCGATATCTCAAATTAGTATGTTTAATACACCCTTTCTTCAATTTTCTTCTCCGTCATTAACGAAATCATTTATCGTCGCCACGAACATTATTATCCAATAATCTCCATAAAATTAACAGAACCAAGAGTCGTCTAGTGAAAATCAGTGATCACTTTATGTTTTTATCAAGAATTGTTATATTGATAAACACCGAATTTCATTAAATTGCTGTGACCCACAGGATGTTTGTCTTCTTATTAAATCATTGAAATTTCGTCCAGACGAATTTTTAACCCAGGAGTGGGAAAGGGGGTGAATGCCCTTCTTTTAGTACACCAAATTCGCTTAGCTTATTATATCAGCGGTGGAAGGAGGATCGACACTAGTTTCGAAAAAGAAAATTGACAATTTGGATGAAAAAAAAGTTTTGAACGCATCACCTGTGTCTCTATAGAAATTCTATGAATATATCTTTGTATATATATGTATATATCTTTACGCAACCCTCAGTTCAGAGGGCTGTGCAGACGATCGATATAAGAGGATATGCTCTCACCCCTACCACACGTTCTGTACACTATATAGTCACTGCTTAATACTCAACTCCTCGACGAAACGTGCTACGTTGTTTCCCTCACTCTCTCTCTCTCTCTCTCTCTCTCCCTCCCTCCCTCTCTCCCTGCCTCTCTCGCTCTCCCTCGTTCTCACATTCTCTATCTCTCTCTCGTGTATCTACTATAGTTGCTCTTGATGCTCCGGAGGTACCTTCTCGTAAATTAATTCCGTTTGCATCGTCGTTATTACGTTGGTAGGGTCCAATAAGCGCCACATCTCCCTTTCTCCCTGTACACGTCTTCATCCCCTTCTACTTCTCTCTCTCTCTCTCTCTCTCTCTCTCTCTCTCTCTCTCTCTCTCTCTCTCTCTCTCCTGTCTCTCTCTCTCCTGTCTCTCTCGACATACAATTTACCCATCTCGTCCTCCATCCGGTACAAACTTGATATTACTTCACTGCAGATTCGGGACAACTTGCAAAAACTGATCCCTCATGATTTTTTATCTCCACGAATAATTTTCTTCACTTTCGCCAATTTTTCCCTCGATTCTTTCTATACCTGTACTTGATGTATGGACCGAATAAAGTTAAATTTAAATCGAAACTGCGAAAATTATTGAAAAAATACGCCGATCAAAATCTCTTGGTAAAATCGATCGAAAATATCGTTGCGAATAAGCAAAAATGAATAATTTGACAAAATTGATCATATTTCATATTAAAAATAATGTAAAATTCATTGTAAAAAATTAAATCAAAGGTGCAGTAACATTTGCAAAAATTCGTCGAAAAAAATCCCATTGTAATATAGATGAAAAATATTTTTCCAATTAATCGGAAAACGCACTTGGTAAAATAGAGAGTACTTTTATCATCGAAAACATAATGATTTGATGAAAAAAAAAAAATAAATAAATAAACATTGGAATATTTTTTTATTCGATCGTACATTAATAAAATAATCTGCCGTTTAATTCTTTGAAAATTGACAGAAAAAAAAATTAGTGCGTTCCCCGCGGTGAAATATAAAAATATAGTCAGTGCCGTGAATAATCCACTGTTTTGACAAGGTTGCTCTCTCGATCTCTCAGTGCTTGACGCGATTAAAGCGTTTACGGTCAAAACTACGGCGAATTATACGCGCTTACGCTTTAAATCCCTGATTTACGAGTTGGAGGGGATGAGGCGGCTTTTGAGCGATAGCAACTTGTATGCATATATATATGTATGTATATAAGTTTATATGTACAATAGAGGGACTGGCGCGCGCGGCCAAGTGCGGAAAAGGGGGATTCCCGTGTACGTTACGAACTCCAAAAGCTTTTCGTCGATCTCCGTGGAGAATTAAACTGTTTAGAACTCGGTGAGAGGGTGGCAGTGGGGGTAAGGAAAAATTTCATGTGCCCTGGTCGAACCCCTTGACTCGTGCCCCCTTTGAAAAAATAAAAATACATATATACAATGATGAAGAACATCAACTTCGCCCCCTCAATTTATAAACGTCATTCCCTACGAACGTCACCTACAAAGTAGATTTTCACGATACGTACATCGTCTATGTATATCATGAAAAATATATATATCCGTATCAATCCCATTGACAAATTAAACACGGTGGATCTCCAAAACACCGATCGAATTAACCCGTGAACCATATACGCGGCAAACGTTCCAAAAGATAAAACGTACGTGTGAGAGAACTTGATAAGTCTCTCGCACAATAGAAAACCCGACGATTCACAGCCGTTAAATTTTTCGTTTTTTTTTCTTTCGACCCATCGTGGGATTTACGATCTCGCCCACACGAGCCTCGATGAGAAAATATATTTCTCTCTCTCTCTCTCTCTCTCTCTCTCTCTCCCCTCTCTCCCCCCTCTCTCTCCCCTCTCTCTCTCTCCCCTACCCCCCCCCCCCCCTCTCTCTCTCTCTCTCTTCGGAGAGAAAAAGCAAAAAAAAATGTCCAGCACGAATGTCGTGAAAGCGCGACGATCCTCGTGAAATCTTGTAAATTGCTGTATTTTTAAATTTCATTCGGAACTTTTTACAGTGCTGAATTTCAGTAAAAAAAAAACAAAACATTTGAGTACCAATTTAATTGTCTCTTCCACGATTTATCATAGGTAAACAATTTTCTACAAATTATTTCAGTCTCAATAAATTCGATCAAAATTTATTCTATCCAGCAAGGTGTTCATTTCGTTATAAAATAAGTCAAATTAAACTTCATTTTATACAAAATATAAGTAAATGATGAACATTCCCATTTTTTCAGATTATTTTCTTGTCAATAAAGTACATTTAAATTCATTCTTTTCAATGGAACATTTAAATTCTATTTTGAAAAAGGGCAGATTAGAATCGATACATATAGAAATATATTTAAGCGATTTCTATATATATTTACAAAATATACATGTATATAAACCGTGGAATATGGTCTCCCAGTAGGACGATACCGCACCAGCACCTCCAAAGTAAATTGATTCGAATTAGTTCCCAATAGCGTGTAATCGAGCCGCGCGGTTCTCCTCTCAACGCAAAATCCAACCAACCCTACATATATACACACACGGAGGCGCACACACATACGTATCTACTTCACACACAAGGCAGAGTCGCTGATGTACGTCATTATGTAACTCGCCGCCTAATACTTAGGTCGATAGGTGATATAACGCCGGAATTATTGCCCCGGCGGCACACTCTCGATCCTCTCTTCGGTGCTTGCATGGTGACCCAGCACGTACACGAACCACGACGTGCAATCCGCTGCTCGCCATACACTTACTCCTCATATACCTTTATTTGCAGCCTTTCTTCTCTCTTTCTCTCTTAATCTTCCTTTTTTCTCTTTCTCCATTTTGTCCTCTCTCTATCGCTTCTTTTTTTTCCTCTTTCTCTTTCAATCTTCCTTTTTTCCTGTTCTCCATTTTGTCCCCTTTTTTCCTCTCCCCAATGTTTCCTCTCTTCATTCCTTTTTTTCTTCTTACCTCTCTGTCTTTCTTTCTTTCTTTATTCTTACTTGTGCTCCTTTATCCCTTTCGAACCTTCGCTGATTACACTCGTGAGTACTCGCGGTATTTTATACGCACCTCTTTCAAATTCATCGATACTCTCGACCCCTGATTACTCTTTTCGTTTCAATCCAAATTGCCTCAAAGATAAAGTAGTTTTAATGAAAAAACAAAATACTCGACTTACCAATCGATTTCGCACAGTATTAATTAAGTGCAACTGTTTCGAGGATTTCAACAACCAGGTTTAGTAAAATAAGAAAAAAAAAAGCAAACTATTTATTCCTCGGGAATTATTCTATTAATAAAATTCAATTTGATGGGTTCGAGTCGAGGAAAGAAAAATTGTTGCTGCTTCGATGACAACGAAAAATTCGCTCGCCAAATCTGGCGAATGATGAAATAAAAAACAAATATAAAAAATCGAAATACATATTAATATTTTGTTTTTTATAATACATATGTGTGTTTTTAAAATGTATAAAAATTCCTCGGACTAAATTATAACCCGGATTGTTTCTCAATTCTCGTGCAGCAGGTAGTCCGCGACCTGTGAGATTCACTAACAGCAGGAGCGCGTATCACATATTTCAGTTTTTAATCTTGTTTCTCGCAGACGTTTTAGTACGTATAAATATATGTATACATTTTTTTTCTTTTCGTAATGTATAGAGCAGGAGCTCTTTCGTATATAAGCGTCAAGTCCATCTCAACGACTTCTCGTCCGTGAGTCTTCTCTCCTTTTTCTTTCATTCGATTCTGTTTTTTTTTCTTTCTTTTTTAATTTTTTTTCGAAAACTACTCCGTACCCCCTCGTCACCGCGTCTCAACTCCTTTCAATCTTCCTGAGACGTGAATCATGCGTGAATGAAACTTGGAGCAGGAAAGAAAAAAAAACACACTTCTGTATGACTTTCTCGATCGTTTCTCTCTCTCTCTCTCTCTCTCTCTCTCTCTCTCTCTCTCTCTCTCTCTCTCTCTCTCTCTCTCTCTCTCTCTCGCTCTCTCTCTCTCGGGACACCTAGATATTAAAAATAAAATTTAAAAAATCCATCTACTCGATCATCCGTCACATTCACATAAATCGAGGGAGAAAAACGCTTCCAATTACTTTTTTTAACTCAGATTTATTATGATTAAACGCAATATATTATGCGTGCATATATTTATGTGTTATGTCAAAAAATATGAACTGGAATGTAAATTTATCAATATTTTTATTTAATTAAGTTATTTCGAAGTGAAAAATGATTATTAATGTTAAAAAAATCGCTTCCAAATTAAATTCAATTATTGTTTCCTTGAATGATAGTTGGTCGCACGGAGCTCGACAAAAAAAAAATTTTAACACATTTTTTTAATCTCTGACGCTTTTCGAACGGTTTCTAGTACGACAAGAAAAATAAAAACAAAGATTCTGCGTGAACTCTCGATGAAGCGAAAATCTACGATGATGCGAAGTCGCGGGGATAAATTGGCGCGAAGAAAAAGGCGAAAACGGAGGAATTACGTTTTGAGGAGAAAAAAAAAGAGAGAGGAACGGGGAAAAGAGATGAAGAAAAAAAGAACGCGCCAGTTAAACCTGAGAATTAATTCTCGAGAGAGCGAGACAGAGAGAGTTTCGGAGTGAGTGCGGCTCCTGGAAATTATTAATGTATGCAGAGTTTTTGCCTGCTGGTAGTGATGTTGCTGCTGGTTTGGTTCCGCTCCTCCTGCTTGTCTCTTTTACTCTCCCTCTCTCTCTCTCTCTCTCTCTCTCTCTCTTGATTCCTCGACACGACCGGGATTCGAGAAGAGGAATCGTATAGAAGAACTGAAATTTGCTCCGCTCCAGGAATGAGAGACCTCCCGAGAGCGCAGCATCACCTACGGAATATACATTTGCAAGAAGGAGAGAAAGGGAATGGTAGAGAGATTTGCTCTCTGGCACTATGCTGATCCGTGAAACGTCTTGTTAGCTCTCTTCTTTCTTCGTGTTTATATATATATATATATAAAACAAACGAATAAAACATCTTGCTCACTCTGTCTATATCCACAAACTCTGCCATGAATTAGCGATCTCATCCAGTCAACGACCAATCTTCCTTAATCTCATATCCTTTTTACAAATCATTCGAATCAATTTTTCTCCCAGTGTTTTACATTTGTGTTTATTTTTTGTTTTTAACGCGTGAACAGTTGTTTATTGAACCAGTATAATTAATTTATTATGATTAATCTCTTGCCCCAAATTTTTAATCCTAATTTATTTATCCTCAGGATCTTCGAATTAATGCATGTTTATTTTAATACTTGCGCAATTGTTAGTTCGTACAATTCATTTATTAATATTCCTCCAGAATGTTGTTGTTGCAAGAATTTTTCTTCATAATTATTTTTTTCGCAATACTGTAAATTATCTTCGACGAAAAAAAATTACCCGAAAGCCAAATCGAGTTCAAAATAAATTAACAGGAATTCGACATAACAGTAATTACGTTGCTGCAATGCCGCTAGTTATT
The DNA here is from genome assembly GCA_963989365.1 of Rhimphoctona megacephalus. NCBI lineage: Eukaryota > Metazoa > Arthropoda > Insecta > Hymenoptera > Ichneumonidae > Rhimphoctona > Rhimphoctona megacephalus. The sequence continues at coordinate 20,614,635 of OZ022422.1, read as the reverse complement.
TTTTTTCCTCCACGGCCTAAAAGACAGTATTTTTTCAAAATAATTGCCGGAAAGGAGTGTTGGATGTAAAATTTCGAAAATATGAATCGAAATTTATTCAGGCTTCAAAAAATACTGTAATTTTTACGTTAATCTGTCCTAAATTACGCAAAGTATAGTCCGTATACGCTCGAAAACCTGTAAAAGAAATTACACGACTCTTCTCCAATATTGTACAAATTTAAAAAATAAAAATTTACATTATTCACTCAATATTATCGAGTTCCGCAAAAGTGTCAAATAATAACGAGTCGATTTGGTTCAAATTTTCTATTAACGGATCCTTACTTTTTTTCATTTCTGCATTAAATTCAATTTTTTGAAAATCATCAATTCCAAAGACTGAAGCGTTCATAGAAACAATATCAAGAAATCTACGACATAGAGTCCGAACCTAAAGGAATCCGTAGAAAAATATCGAAAGAGCGATAGAAGAAAAAAGGAGTAAAATGGAAAGAGAGAGAGAGAGAGAGAGAGATATGAGATGAGATGAGTAGTCAGCGCGAAAGCTCTCGAACCTATTAGAATACGTCAGGGAGGCCTCAGGCGACTTTTTATTTCTCTCGATATCAGGACCACGATCGTGCATTCTCGCGCGCGCTTCAGCGATCTTATATGTATATAAATATGTAGTATACTCAGCCATATAAAACACATAAAGAGGAGCATATAACCAGGAATCGAGAGAGGAAGAGAGAAAAGTAACTCTGACACACACAAGCACATAAATATATTGCGAGGGAACATGGCACGGAGATGAGAGGTCTAAGAGAGCGGAGCATCATCGCAGAAAATACGCGTAGCTGTTGGAGCGAAAGATACGAAAAGGTCGTAACCCAAAAAATATAATACGTCAAGTGACGTACTTTAAGCCCTTTTGTCAGTGAGAAATTGACAGATAAACTGTGTTATACAGGGAGGACTCAACGAGGAAAGAGGCGAGCAAACTGCTTCGTCTCTTTCTTCGCTACTCAACAGGATCATGGATGAAAAAGGAGGAAGAATATATATAAATATATATATATATATATATATATATATATATACATGCTTATGGATAGGGGGCTTACGAGGGTGGGCTTGACGAGTGGCAGGTTGTACCCGGAATACCCACCGCGGTGCAGCATCTCGCTCAGTGGGGTCTCTTCATCTCTCTCTCTCTCTCCCTCCCTCTCTCTCTCTCTCTCTCTCTCTCTTTCTTTCTGGCTTCTAACCTCTCGTCTTATTCTCTCACGTGCGTATGGATATTCCTAAGTGCGCTACCCACATCCAGCAAAAGATCAAGAAGAAGAAGAAGAAGAAGAAGAAAAAGCAGCAGCTTCTTTTCTCTTCTTGAGTGAATGCGATGGTTATCTGGTTTGGAGTGGGATAAAAGCCAGAGCCCTCATAGCCGCAACTACGATGATACCTCGTACGAGAGTGTCAGAGTATCTCCTTCGAATCCGTTCTCTCTTTTTTTCTGCTAGCCGAGAAAACGAGAAAAGAGATGATGAAAAAAGGAGAAAAAATCTACATATACACATACATATGTATATTTATGTTTATTTTTATTTTTATATAAATGTACATATGTATACATGTGAAGGGATGGAATGCGGTGACCGGCAGGCCCATGGTGAGGCCCCAAAGATCGGCCCCATCCATACACTGGTCCAGCATCACACTCGGCAGCATCCGAGGACAGTGACATACCCCCCGCGGAGTCTACGCCTTGACTCTCCGTTTATACTCGTGTTATATACTTTTTAATATATACATGTGTATAATACTTTTGTACAAGCCACTTGTGTCGAACAAAATGGCGTTAGAGCGTCTCAGCTTACTTGGAAAATTCGGAGTGCTTGAGTCCTTTTGTTCCTCAGCTATTTAAATACGTATGGAAGTTTGCTTGTCTTCCATTGAATATGTGTGGATATTCAGAGCCCCCTGAACGTTTTTGGCCACTTTTTTTTCTCTTATTCTCTCTTTTTCTTGTGACCAAATGACCGAAGAAAGAGGCGAGAGAAACCCGTCGTGCACCTCCCAAACACACACACACACACACACACACACACACACACACTCACACACACACACACACACACTCACATCTGGCCCGTCTCATTTTCTTTTTATTCTCCTCCTTTCAATATATCTTTGACAATTTCTTACGAGCCCCCTTCTTTTTCGCACGAACCTGATGACAAATTTCGTTTCCTCATTTAGAAATATTTTGCAGTTATTTTTTTGCCGAGCTTAATCCGACGAAGTTTATGTCGGTCTCATCAATTATTCCAATGTTAAAATTCACGATTTTTCAAATCGAATCATCCGTTCTCATCGAGTCGATATTTACTTCGTATCTGAATCGATTCGCTTCAAAACAAAAGATTTCATTATTTATATCATTTTTTTTTTTTAACAAAAAAAAAAATATTTTTATTTACAACCTTTGTGTGTTTTGTCAGACTTGATGAACTTGGGTTCATTTATTAATGTTATGAGCATGCATAACCGAGCTCTTATACTCGCAATAAATGATTACGTTACAAATGGAACTCGTCTTTATATATATCCACATGCACACACATCCATGTGTATAAATGTATATGGGAAAAAAGAAAAAGGTTCCTCGGAGGCTGTGGATAACGAAGACGATGACAGCAACGATGATTTAATGACGTGAGGTGGGTTAATGGTCGGTATGTGTGCACTGCGAGAAAGAGAGAGAAAGAGAGTCAAAGCCACGCACATATTCTTTGAGAAAATCATTCACGAGCTTTCTCTCTCTCTCTCTCTCTCTCATTTTTTTCACCCTCTTTCTCTGGCAGGTTACCATGATCTTTGCCTCTTCCGAGCATTATACCTTCGTTCTCCAGCATCTTCTCGGTATTTATATATATAAAAGATTCAAGACCCCATATCAGTCCCCATGGCATGGCGCGCGTTCTTTTACCCCCCGCAGATTTTTTCTCTCGCCTGGAAGAACGTAAAAAAAGAATCTCTCGATCCCAAGTTCGAGTCTTTCCTCCTGTCTCGTACTCAGACTCTTTTTCATCAGATTATTTTTTTCATCATTAAATAATAATAGTTATTACATCGTCGATCAGTAATTCAATTTTTTTTTTTCAAATTTAGACATTTTTCGTTGAATTTCGTTTAGAAAGAAATAAATGTGCAGAAAAGCTCAGTTTTTTACAAGATGACGGCAACAGGTGTCCCAAAATTTTAGATATTGATCGATCATCCACGATCTATCCATTTCTCATCTTTCAACCGTTCTTACCATGTATACGATACATCTATTACATGCTACATTTTATATTTAGATGTACATATACGTGTACTTTTATATATAGGATCCTGTTTATGTATTATAGCTCTCAAACTCAACTCCGCCTACGCCTCGTCGTCGAAGATCACAAATCAATCGAGTGTTGAATATCAAAAGCCTCCCTCGATGCTGCTGTTGCGGAGCTTGTAGGTGCGACAACACACGAACGAAATGATCGAGGTGAGTCTCTACACACTCAATAACTTTATATAACGTTTTCCACCTCAAGAAATACCCTTTACCCAATCGATTAATTTCAATTATCTCCTCGCATAAATTGAAAAAAAAAATCAACACTGAATTAAACTAAACGAATTTGATGTAGCTTAATTAAATAACAGTCAATATAAATGAAGAAAAAAATTCTACTATTTCGAATTTATATCACTCTATACAATTTTAATTAAATCTTAATTATTCAGCATTATACTTATTCGATAAAATAATTGATTTATTATAAACTCGTTAGTATGACTAATTCTCAAAAATTTCCAATTATCGAAGTAATCGTTTCAGAATGTATATTTTATAATGAAAATCCTCGCAGTGGATTTGCGAATATAAAATTTGTTGAGATATTAAAATTCAAAGGAGTTTCTAAAAAATTATATTTAAATTTCATTCAAAAATTTCCCTGTAATTATCATTTTTATTATAGTCGAATCATTTAATAATTTTGCATTGGCAACAAATACAAACCAAACCCACATAAATCCCAATTCATAATCTTCAGTCACAAAATCACACAAACATCTCGAAAAGTACGCATGCTGGATGTAGAAATTCCATCTAAACCGGAAGCGAAATATCTGAGAATAATTATCGACCATAAACTCAACTATAACCGGCATTTACAACAGAACACAAATAAAACTACCAATAGAGCCACATATTTTCGAAGCATCACATTTAAAAAGAAAGAAATTAGAATAAAAGAAGTTTTCAAGATCTACAAATGCATATGCCGTCCTATCAAGAGACGCGGTAGCGGCTCGACGCCAAGTATTAAAAGAAAAAGCCAGCGCGAGGCCTACCGCACTCTTATATACGCGAATATGCCGGTTTTATGACGTCATGGCGTTTTCAAACCGTTCTGACGGACGAACCGTTTGATCAAAAAATCTGAATATTGGTGACGATTTTTTTTCGATTTATTGGAATATAGACACCCAATTTTCCGTAACTACAGAGAGCAAGCAATGCATAAAATAAGAACAGAAGAAACAATTGCACTAAGACGGCTTACGCTCATTCGCCATCCAGCAAACCCGCTGCATCCGTCAAATATCAAAATAAAGATAATCCATCAAATCAATTGCTATACGAAAAAACGGAACTAACACCAATAATAAATGGAATGGACACATTGACCAAACAGTTTGCAGAAAAACAGCTAATAAACGTATTATATAAATGCCGATGAGCCTTAAACCCGCAAGAAATGTCTCAAGAGTCCACAAACACCCGAAAATGCAACTATACAAGTTTTGGAAAGAATCGCACAAAATTAGAGCTCACGATCACTATCGCTATCCCTATCACTAATCAGGGGCGGCTTATAGGGACCGTGCGTGAACTATAGAGAGCAGCACCATCGCCGATGGGCGCGCGCTCTCGCGACTAAATGTGCAATTTGTGAGGTGTTATTTTAGCTGTAAACAGAATGCAAAGCAAATAAATATTGCAAATAGCAATGTTAAAAATCATTAAATATGGTCTTCGCCCGGTCAACAATGACCGCATTCGAGGTCAAAATGATGAAAAAGGGAAAAAAATTGTTCGAATCGGGCCATGTTTTGAATGTTGTCGAAACTGAAAACACAGTGGATGAAGTACTAATAACAAGGAAAGTCGTCGCTCAGACTCGTATAACTATTCTTTACAATGTCAAAATAACGGTATGTATTGAAAACTTTTGCATGATTTAAAAAAATATACACACCCTCGAAATTATGAAAAATTAAATTTCTTCGAACTTTCAGCTCGATTGCATTATTAACTATCGTATACGCCCGTTATAATTTACTTATTTACACCTCATTAATGTTGGGATTGGCCGCGTGGTGGCACTGTAAACGCTGCGCACGGTCCCTATACACTAGGCCCGGTAGGCCCAGGAGCCTAGGGCGCCGTGGCAGTAGGGGGCGCCACGCGCTGACGAGATTCGTAAGTTCTCTCTTCCACCAATACCGATCTTATGCGCACTGCGACACGTCCTGACAAGCGCATTCACATTGTTTTCCGTACGCTAGTACACAAGTATCGATGCTTCTTTCCTACAAATAAATATATGTATGTTTGATATTATATAGTATATGTTTTCGTTACATTATTTTTGAAATATAAAAATTATTAATTTTGTCCTATGCTTTTTCGACTATTTTATGGAGCTAATTTCGTCAGGCCTATGGCGCCAATTTTCGTCAACCGCCTCTATCACTAACATCGTCGAAGGGCGAAACTAACTGTTTCATCATATATGCATACATATAATATAAATTTGTGAATATTTTTTTTCATTTCTCTTTAAAGGCCTTACATACGTCCAGCAGCGCCTAAAACGCGCTAAAAGAAAAACTGTTTTTAGAAGAGATAGCAATAGAAATTAATAAAAATAATTTGTACACATTGTTTATTAGTATTTAAACTTTATAAAAAAATTTATTTCATTTTTTTTTTTCAAAAATTACAACATAAAAAATCACGTTTCCCGAAGCACTATGAAAAAAAAGTTGCTCTACGGTCTGCATCATTTCTTCTTGAAATGCTGATGGATCTGCAAAACGTAAAAAAATTCTTGTAAAATAAAGTTGTAGTTATAGTCTGTCGAGCCGGATTTTTGAAATTCGAAAAATTTTGGCAATTTACGGCAGTTTAAAAAAAGTGTGCATTTTGTGTCATAAATGTCACACTTTAATTATGTTTATAAAATTTTTTAATCACAACATCAAAAATCCGACTCGACAGACTATAGAGAAAACAATTTCGAATATTTAAAAAAAAAAGCATCAAAAAATATTAAAAACTGTATGAGTTATCATGCAGACCGTGCCAGAAAAAGTAGTTTTGAGAAAAATGCATTTAAAGTTTCAAGTGCGTTTCACTCGAGACATCTACCTGCGCGCATCAGACTCTCGTTGGGCAGTCACGTTTTCCATAATAATTTTCGATCTATGGGGAATTTGTACAATCGACTTACACAGAAAAACGCCTAAAACTATAGAGAATAATAATCTGTAAAAAAAAAAATCGATTTTTTGAAAATTCTGGACGTATGTAAGGCCTTAACAAAGCAAAATAAAATAACGCGGTGACTAAGCGCAAGACACGAGCTAAAGGACTTCGGTCGATGGTTCATTGGCAGTACCATCCTCATCAACAAAATATATTCAGAATTATAATTTGTTTACAAATAGCTACCGTGCTTTATTAAGGTTTAACTCGGGGATTTTGGATCGAAATATCAAATGGAGTTGAGGGAGAAATAAAGAGAGCCCATATGTTTTATGAAACGCGTTGGTTTTTGGTATACAAGCGTGGCACGGTCATTTGTCGCATTAATAATTATAAGAAGGTGTGACCCCTCACTCTCCAGCTACACCTACGGGGGGGGCGCTTATACGCGAACGATATTTATGCATCTCACGGTGAGGCCCAATGGGTCTCACGAAAACTGCTGCCTCTCCACGTTTACCTACACACGCACATCGACCAACACAAATACGAATTTCCTTACACGCCTGCGTCTGTCCTTCGCTTTTTCTGGTGGCGAGAGGGTACGAAAAACCACGGGAGGTCGACGTAAACTAACCGCCTGTTTAATTATTGTCCCTCCCGAGCACTCTCATATTCATCCAAAGCTTTGAAAACTCTTTTCTCTCTCTCTCTCTCTCTTCTCTCTCTCTCTCTCTCTCTTTCCCTCTCGTCGTTCTCCCTTCGCACCAAAACTCATCCCCGCAGATGAATGTATGTACCATACGAACACTTGTGATGTTTTATGAAGGTGTGCGTCGATGTATGGGTTGTTCTTAATTAGAAAAGCTCAATTTTTAATTTCATCTTCAACAAGCAATTCGTACAATTTTCAAAACATGGCAGATGAACGAAAAATTTGAAAAATTGTAATAATTTTTTGACACTTCTGCAAAAAAACGTTGATTTTTCCTTCGAATCATTTTTTCTTTACTTATTTTTGCGCAATTAAGTTTGAGTTACTTAATTTTTTTCTGAGTACAATTTCATCACCAAAAATGATCTTTGATATGCAAATAAATTGAATTTATCAGTTTTTAAATCAAATTTATGTTGATATGGGAACGTGCATAAATGTAATGAAGAATAATTGAATATAAATTTTTAGGTTTTGACAGAAATAATTAGTCGCGAATATTTGTCAAATGATTGAAGAATCAAACATTCTATTGGTTAATTAGTCAGGCAATTAATTAATCGTGATTCTGGATGAGAAGTATTGGCGATCCACTCGGAATTCCTCGTACATATCTTTATGCCCCGGTGGACCGAAGTTACTTCCACACTGACACGAGAGAGATCCGCGAACACACGAGCGAAAGATCCATGGTTATGTTTACAGCAGCATCAAAGAGGAGAAAGAGAGAAGAAAGGAAAGACAGAAAGAGAAAGTTGGGCCCGCCTATGGCTAAGCTTTGAAACTACCGTGGTAGCATTCAATTAGCCTCGCGCCCCACGTGAAATATTATTGTCCGCCACACACGCGTAACCGCATATATGCATATATGCGATAATACCTCCCCCAGTGTTTCAAGATTATTATTATTACTATTTTCCTTCTTTTTCTCTCTTTCTTTCCTCTCTTGGGACGAAGAAAATAAAGAGTATGGAGTCTGTGAAGACATTACGAGCGATCACCAGACGTATTTCATTACTGAATCATCCCCCATCCATATAAATACCATATGCAAAAACAACGAGCTCCTCTCTCTCGCCCTTTCACTCTGGCTCTCCCAGACCATTATATAAAAATACCAAAATGGCCGCGCTTGTATACTTCGCATTTAAATCTTCATGAATTCGTCGGGTCAATCCTTACATTATTAATTAGTCTCACGAGCACTCGTTAAACATAAATAGATATGCTCCACGAAATAATACCCCAAACATTTTCGAGACATTTGCATACAAACATTGCTCAATTACATTTAATTAAATAGCGAATCGTCCAGACAAAAAATTAAACAATCATTTCTGAAGGTAAAGTCTCTCACGAATTCTTCTAATTTCGCTGCCAAACCCACTCATTTTTGAATATTTAAAAAATCCCTCGAAAATTTAGAACATCGTGTTTGCTTTACACAAATATGTCTGAAAACTTTTCTTCTCTTTTTATAAAAAACAATTGAGTTTATTAAACGAAAATTTTCTCGCAATAATAATTGGACTCTTTGGAAGTTGATACTTCGAACGAGATACTAAAAGAGCCCGAGTCGATTAAATTAATCTTCTCCTGGGCGTACGAACGTGTCGTGTATATATATGGATCGCGACCTGGCGCGTAGATCTGTAGGATAATTAATTTTCTCACCTATCGTTACTAATTGAGCATGCACTTGCATAGTTGACGTGTACGTCGAGGTAAGGAAAAGGGGTTTCTCTGAGCATCTCACCCTTTAGCCAATATACGAAAATATACATGTATTCACGAAGTTCTCGCAATTCCCTAATTTCACGATGCTCTTGAATTAGCTCTGTTAATTAAATCTCCATAATCGAATCTTCGCTATGCATACCTCTCGTCTCGGGTTATATATTTTTTTCTTTAATACTCAAATTGCACATAAATTAATTGAAAGCCTAAAATAAAGCTCGACGTTCAATTACGATTATCAAATTTATCATATTTCGTATAAAATTCGAGGCTAAATTGAGACATTCGAAAAGAGGTAGAAAAAGAAGAAGATTATCATCCAGGTGTGTTTCGATAACGAGGATGATGGAATGAAAGATGACGTTGGGACGTGTGTCTCTCACACGCGTCAATGACCAATCCAAGTGAGAGACATAGATGCATTATAGAAAAGAGTCTCATTCCTATCTTACCCTGTCAATCAAATTGAACATTTCCTATCGAGCTTTATGCCTATACGAACCACATTTATATACTTGCATGTATATGCCATGTATGAGAGGGAAATAAAGGAGAACGTTTTGCAGGTTATAGCGTGTGGAGAACCAAGTGGCATTTTTAATATAAAGCTAAAGCGATAGACAGATATACATGTCACGTGTGGTTTGCGAGCTTTTTACGATTATATAAAGCCATTTGTGGCCTCGAGGATATGAGATATAAATTTGTTTATTGGTTCCGAGATAATCGAGCACTTATCCCAATAGAAATTGAACTATTGATCCTGAATTGTACAGCTCTAGTGTAGCGATTAAATATAATATCTGGGTCATAATAATCACTTGACTTCTTATTCTAATGATATGCAAGAATTGTTGGAATTTAATCCAATAAGCAGTGATTATTATCAATAATCGATCACTTTTTAATTAAACTCATCTTCTTTCCTGAGTGCCCTCTCAACAGTGTTGGTTTTATTTCAATCTAATTGTTGAAAATTCAATCGATATATAGAAATATTGTAAGAAATCGTTTTTCGGTGATTTTGAGATTCACCGATGTCCGCACCCATCCGAATCTTTCATCCCCAAATAAAGCTCTCTTCCTCTCTTCGGTTCTGGAGCAATGTGGCTTTCCGAGAGTGTCGCCATCTGGCGCAAGGATAAAAGGGACTGGGCAAAAGCTGCAAAGGTACTCAGCAGGAATACGAAAGAAAGAGAGAGAGAAAGAGAGAGAGAGAGAGAGAGAGAGAGAGAGAGAGAGAGAGAGAGAGAGAGAGAGAGTAGGAGAATGCGTATTCAGCTCGTGCGAACGATAAATCGCGAGCAAGCACAGAAGGAGGGTTGGCGTTAGCTGATGCTGGAAGTCTCATCCTCTTTTGCTCCGCTGTCTTCCTCACTCTGGATCTTTCTCCCGCGACAAACGAGCGCGAGAGACCGCAATATAGAAGGGAGGGGTGAAGAGGAGAAATGGGAGGATGAGAGCTCGGCTTGAGCGAGGGTGCGACATAACCGTAGGAAGCAATGGAGGCGTCGAGAGAATCGCGAGGAATGGTGGTAAAACGTGGTGCGCACACTTGCCGATTACGAGATGGCGAGAGCAACACTCCACCTCCTCCTTCTTCTTCCGCTTCTTTCTGGGAATAGTGGGAAAAGACACAAGATTGGGTAAGAGACTCGAACGACTTGCCAGAAGAAAGACAAGAAGGAGAAGGAGGAGGAGGAGGAGGAAGATGAAGAAAGAAAAAGAGATGGAAGGTAGATCGAGGGTTGCTCCTCCTCTGTATAAACCTCGATTGTCTTCTCTTTTCCCGGAAGGGTTGTAGGTCGAACGGTGTGCCGGGGAAAACTGCTGTGCTCCGTTGCCGCGGGAGGGTAGTGAGTTCACCGGGGATGCGCGGAAGGACCTTGGGGGTGAGTTGAGGTCGAGTAAGAGTAGAAAAGGAAGTCTCGATCGAAGCTAAAAGAGGAAGAGAAAAAGAGGACAGCAATGCGGGATGAAGCGTATCCAAGAGGGTTGGGGTAGGAGGTAGAAAAGGGATGAGATCCGGATAAAACGACGAAGGGAGAACTCTGCTAGTAATGTTAACTATAGTTATATCAACGTTGCTTCTATATCTATACATATGTCAGTGCATTCGAGGGTGAGTACACTAGGGTCGCGAGGAAGGGAGCGCCAGAGCGTGTAATTGAGTCCCGTGCGCGCGATCGCTACTTTATCGACCCCCTTTATTCACCCCCTTCATCCCTGACCGGAGAAGACAGAGGAAACGTTTTCTCCCTCTCGCTCTCCTCTCTCTCTCTTTCTCTTCCGTCGCAACGTCAACCCCTCTCGTGGACTCCACTTTTCTCCTCCACTCTCCGAGCTATATAAACTCCCAGCAAATATATACAAAAGGCACAAATAATATCACTTTTCCTACTAAATCCTCCTTTTTTACGCCCTTTCATCTCGTACCTTTCAATAACGATACTTCGAGATGAAGAAAGAGAGAAGGAGGGAAAAACTACGAAGGCAAACTTGTGCCACACGCCAACCTCTTCTCCGCTTCCCTTTCTCTCCCTCTTTTTCTCTCTAAACTCTAAACCCTCATCATCCCCCTTTCCAACTCTGCACCCTCGGTTTTTGTATGTGTGTACCAGTCGACCTTACGAGAAAACCCGGCCGACTTTCAGACCTCCATCTCTCTTCATCCCTCTTCCACCCTCTCTTCTTTCATTCCTCTGTATAACCTGAAAAAGGTGAAATAAAACGTATACACACATTGATAAAGTCCTTCGCTCTCCACGCTTACCGAATTGCCAAATGCTTTCACGAAGAAAGTCGAGCTTAAGGGTTCGACGGAGATGTGATGGAAAAGGAGATGCCAGTAATACACTGAAGTTACACGCCATTTTTGGCTCTACTAACTCTGCTGAGTGAAAGAGGAAACTACCATGTATATTTATATTTTTACGTACCATATGAAAAAAATTATTATGTAGTAGGATCTTTGCACGAAATATGTGTCGGCATTTCGAAAATTGATAAAAACGAGCTGACGCTTCTCGCACAAAGAACATACATTCGAACAACGAGCCATTTTTTCTTCCTCGTATCTTCACAATCCTATTATAATCTTCGTTTTTATCATGATACATACATATGAATTAGATCTCTTAAGGAGGTTATATCGATATTTATATGACACCATACGAAAAATACATTATATTTGATTATTCCAAGTTAATGTATTGGAATTTGGCGTGAATCTTCTTGAACAGCATTTAATTATGTGTGAAAAATTTGGAGAGGTTTCACCGCCTGATAATCGAGATATTTATTATTGAAAATGACAAATTTAACATGGGCTCTTATGGAAGCTTTCAAAAAATTGCGAACTTCAACAATAAATATCTCAATTTTGAGACGATGAATCATCGGCATATTCCGCCAGAAGTTTAATACTGTCTTAAGCTTTCTATTTACAAAATTTTATTGTGTAAAGTTGGAAAATAATTTTTACATGAGAAACGATACAACCTCCTTAAGAAATTCAGACAATTTTGCACTTTTCTTGAAAAATTTCTATTCATTAAGGAACTCACTTTTCTCACTTCTTTTTTATTTAATCATAATTGCTTCTTATAAGTAATCAATATATTTTCGGCTATTACCCTGAGAAGCTTATAAAAATACGAATAATGATTTTTCTTTTTTGCGGACATCTCAATTTTCACGCATATTACAGCAGTTTGAATTTCGAAATTTCAAGTAGAATATTGTTCGAATTAACATTTATAAGCCTAGTAAATTCCCCTTTTTTTGAAATACCAGAGAAAAATATAGATAGAGCACAAGCGACCTTTGGCATACTCTGGCATTTTTTAATCGAGAAAAGAATTGTTCATACAGCTCGTAACGTCGCAAATCTCAAGCTTCCCACGCTATTACAATACAATTTCTATGTATATACATATAGTGGCTGATATAAACGACTCGCGCTACTGGAGAGAGAGTTTCGCTGGAAGATGATTCTATTCTGAGTTGCCTTTAATCATAATTTACCGTTTAATGTATTATGTACACGGTTTATACATATATGTATATGCAGACATAAAATACTGTTGGTAAGATTGGAATAACTTATGAGAAGTATGCAGAGCCATTATCAGCAATATCGAGTGAGATCAGTGAGTAAACCCCATAGCGATTTAAATCATATAGTAGGAGAAAGAAGAGAAATCGCTTCGTCTAATGTAAGCCACTAATTCGATCTTGTGAATTGCCTACTTCGAACTATTAATTGTATCAACAATTACTGATCTCTCTCTCTCTCTCTCTCTCTCTCTTTTATATCTCGATATACACGTGCAATAATATTCATCCATACACTTCATACCCACACTGCATTATATACTAACACAAAACTGTGTAATACGTTCGAGTTAAGAAGAACCGTAAAAGAAGGAGCAATTAAGTCGAACGACGTTCCACGGTGAATTCGCACGAGATCACTTCCGCTTTGGTTCACAGAGCGCCCTCGCTCTCGAGCGTCTCGAACTATTTCTAGTTGCGGCTCGCATATAACAACGACGAGAAAGATAAAGAAGAGAAACAAAACAAAAAAAAAACAGGGAGGATGAGCGAGAGAGGGAATAAAAAGAAGTGCAGCGAAAAGGAACGAGATGAGAGGTACCGTAGGATAGAGAACGAGATTAAACCCTTCGGTCCCGTGAGATCGGCCGTGGAGGTTGACTCGCCGAGCGTCGACGAGAGAAAAAGAGATTCGCTCGCGCCTGACGCGCATAACAGAGAAATGATTTGATTAAAATGTAAAGCGGGGAACTACGACGAGAGTCCCGGGGCACGTAAAGTCTCCAGGCTTGAGCTTCTGTTTGCGCGCATTTCACGCTTCGGTTGTAAGAAAAAAAAAAAAAAATAAAAAGAAATGAGAGAGAGAAAGAGAAAAAACGAACTACACCTCTCATACTCGACTGCTCTCTTTTACTCACTTGTATAGTTCTGTATGTATATGTTATGTATTTTCTCCGACAGTGCGGGCGTTAGACAGATGGTAGTCGCCGCATTCAATGGCCTGAGAAATTGGATCGCGTTTTAACTCCCTTTACGTTTCGGCTCCTCTCTTATACCTCTCTCTCTCTCTCTCTCTCTCTCTCTCTCTCTCTCTCTCTCTCTCTCTCTCTCTCTCTCTCTCTCT
>OZ022422.1:20457976-20600278 GCA_963989365.1 Rhimphoctona megacephalus | reverse complement strand
CTTTCACCCACCACCAAAGCTTTGTACCTACACAGGGTGAGAAATAAAGCGAGGGCGAAGGTGAGGAGACGAGAGAATAGCCAGAGGGATGATACGACACAAACACATAGTAGCGGTTCACGAACGATTGCGAGCAGGGTTAGAGAGAGATAGGGGATGAAAAGAGGAAGAATAGAAGGGATAAAATGACTATATACACTTTTATATATATACGTATAGGTGCATGTTTAATACAAGCCTGCTGGCAGGCTCCTCCAGGGGTTATCACGCTGATGAGACTCATCCCCTCACCCTCTAACCCTCACTTCTACCCTCTCTCTCTCTCTCTCTCTCTCTCTCTCTCTCTTTCTCTTTGGAAACCCCCTCGCGAGCTGGATTTCTCGTTAAGGGTAGTTGGAAAAGAAAAGGAGAGAGGGAACCAAGGAAAAGCTCCAATTTAACGAGGACAAAGTGTACACAGTGACTCAATACAAAAGAGACGATACACTTTCCTTCCTTTGCTCATGATAACGAGCGAGTGGTTTTCAAATATATGAATCTTTTCTATGTTGATAAATTTTGGAATTAAAAACACATTTTTATTTTCCTAAATATTGAAGAATTATTTCTTTTATCAAAAAAGTGATTTTTAATTTACTATGATATTTAATTTTTCATTTACTGTCTGTGTCTTGGTTCATTCACTGGAAATTGTTGCTGGATATTTCAGGCTGCAAAATTTTTACTCAAACCGATTAAATTAATTTCCAAGTAATTTTTTTCGTTTTTTTTTTAAATCTTTTGTTGTTATATTTATTGAGATACATTTTTTTGACAATTTTTTTGACGACGAACCAGAGACAATTTTTCGATATCTTCCGGCTGTTCAACGTGCTCGAGGGATCGTGCTCGTAATGAGAGAAACCACAAAGCTGGGTCGTTGTTGAGCGACATGTGGTAAGCTCGTATAGCGTTCTTCTCTCTCTCTCTCTCTCTCTCTCTCTCTCTCTCTCTCTCTCTCTCTCTCTCTCTCTCTCTCTCTCTCTCTCTCTCCCTCACTTCGCATTTGAACGATCGGTGGTTCGCTCCCGTTCACCCTGTGGCTACCGAACAATTTGTATTAAAATGAGAGAAATCGCCTTCCGACCCCCCTAACCCTGCGGCCATTCTCAAGAGGGGGTTGCGCACCATTGTAAAAAAAATGCTAAAGCTATGAGGGATGACGGAAAAACGTTAATAAAAAATGTTTGATCGCGCTTGGGAGATTTTGAATTCTCCCATTTAGGTATCTTGACTACTCCACACAAACCGCATATTTAATGGACACTACAATTTTTACTCCAAAATATCGATGAGTAAATTTCAACATAATAAGCTGAAAAATAATGTAAAAACTGTCTCGCTCTTCTAAACCCAACCGAAAAATCGTTTGCTAATTCTGTAATTTCTCAAAGGTGTAAATTTGTAGATATTAATAAAAATTTCGCTGCTTCAACAACAAAGACTGAGATCTTTAATCAAAAAAATATTTCATCCAGCAGAAACTCGATATTATCATAATAAATGTTGACTTTAACAATAATTTATTCAGTATTTTTATTCTTGGGACGTATGAATGAAAGTATAGAGATTCGGAGAAGAAAAAAAAAATGTTGAGCAAGGCACACGCGAACGCGTTAAATTCAGATAAAATCTTTGGGGCGACGTGAGAGAGGATCTGTCGGATCATCGTTATGGGATCGATACGTCGAGAAAGAAAGAACGAAAGAAGGAGAAAGAGATTCAGCAGCAGAAGCAGATTCGAGTAGTATATCGAGTCATGATTGTTCTTGAATGTCTGTATGAATTTACATACATATATCCATACTTTACATGCTTATAGTCACACATACACACGAATATGAATACTTATGTATGAAAGAAGAAAAATATATATGTATATCATGCTGTGAGTGTTTCGATCTCTTGTGCTGATGCCTGTATGGCTCCCTATGACTTGTGATCTCTCTTGGCTGCTGTATGGCTTGATACACTGGACAACTCTCCAACTTGACAGTCGTTCATTTCGTACAATCGATCATCTTGCTATGCTCGACAGTCAAGTCTTCAACTCCATTATATATAATATATATTATACGTATATATATACATATTTTTGATCTCTGTTACCGTTGAGACGCTACCAGAAGAGGAAGAAATTTTTCGTAGCTGCTATTCGGGCGAGAACGAACGTCCCATAACGTGACAGAGCTATTGTTGCCACCCACGTTGTGAATTCTCGAGTAAAAGAAAGAGAAAAATAAATGTACAAAACGTTTTTTTTTCCTCGCTCGTCATCACCGCAAACCACTAAAGGACGAGGATTGAAAAAAATATATATATATTTAAATCGAACAAATTCACGAATTTACCGTGTGTGCACATTCGATGCAGCATATTCGCAGAATCTTCCGAGATAAATGAACACGAGAAAATAACGAAAAGAGATCGCTATCTCATACAGTGTATAAACGCAAAAATAAGAAGAAGGTTGGAAAAAGGGTGGGAAGCAGGGTGCTAAAGAAAAGACGCAGTCGTAAATACCGTCTCCGGAATCCAAAAAAACAAGCCCGAAGGAAACGAACGAGAAACGTGGGGCCAACGGTGTGATAAGGAAGTAAATAAATATGTGGAAAAAGTTCCCGTGGGGGGGAGAGAGAGAGAGAGAGAGAGAGAGAGAGAGAGAGAGAGAGAGAGAGAGAGAGAGAGAGAGAGAGAGAGAGAGAGAGAGAGAGAGAGAGAGAGAGAGAGAGAGATGTTAAACGGTATGGGTATTTCGCGAGAGGAAAAGAAAGGGCGAACACACAAAATGCTTATTTTCTCCTTATTTATCATGTCTCTCTTTTTCTATGCTTCTCTCTCTCTCTCTCTCTCTCTCTCTCTCTCTTTTTCTCGCTTTTTCCGCTAAATAATCGTGGCTAAAGGCCCACCGGCTATACACGCGACGCAGTTGTAAATTTCGCATAATACTACTCGTACTGCAATAAATACAATCCCTCTTTTTTAACATTATATACGCTCTTTATGATTTACAAGCATCTTTCTTATGATATTTCACCGAGATACCTTTAAATCACTAGCCCCCAAAATTTCAAGGCATAAATTTATTTAATTATAAATTTGCTACTGGACAACGCGTATGTGAGTGGGTACAAAAAAGTTGCTACTGAAAACTTCGAGAAAACAAAAATGGGGGAAGACCTTATCTTCGAATATTTGGATTCACAAAAAATTCAAATACTTTTCTGTAGATTTACGATTAAAATCAGTAAACTCCAGCTCTCGGAATGTATTCGTTTGGCATTGGTCACGAATATGAAAAATAAATTCTGAATACAAATATTTTTGTTCTTATAATCAATTTAATTAATTCAACATTAATCACACAATTAATTAATTTCGAATATAATCTCTCTAGCTACCGTTTTAAAATTCCTTTATTCGAATGAATACAATTTTAAAAAACTTCAGCTGCAGCTAAAGATTAAAAGACACGTGCCACATGTTCATGGATCGTGATTACGTAAGTTCGTAAAGATCCTCGAGGCTTGTCTTATCTCTTCTCTGCTACCGAAGAGCAAACGTCTCGGTCTAGTCGAAAAGTCTCAAAACTACGTCCTAAAAAAAGGCTCTCGAGTCGCTCGACTCGTACAGTTTTTCCAAGGGTTAGATTATGATTCATTTACGTCCTTTGGCTTTTCCACAACGATGTTGTACACGATAATACTTGTGACCGCAGAACACTCGTCAAAAGCCTCTTAAAAGGTTCTGTGCGTCTTCGCCGACGCCATTCTCGAGGACAGCAATAGTTTAAAAAGGGCTTCGTGTCTAGCCACGTTATCTTAAATTATTTCTCTATTAATATATACACACGTGTTCTCACGTGTATATAAATCCTGATGACCCTAGGCGCCTAAACATGGCGGCGATAATGAGCATGTAGAGTCTTGAAATAATCTTTTTTTCTCATGATTCTTTTAATCCGGGTTCGAAACGTCTGTAAACGTGGCTATCCAAAAATCTGCGTTAAGTATGTCCACATATGTATGCGATTTAAAAAATCTCGAAATGAAAAATGTGGAGATTGAAAACCCTTGTATGAACGGCATCTAAAATGTCAACGTGCCACCATTTTCCACCTCGTACAGCTCGCCCGTGAATAATATAGTTTTCTCGAATGTCCAGAATCCCATAAACTTTATTATATTAAAACGTGGAAGAATAGAAATCAGCATGAGGCAAAATTTCGCGTGTGGGCTTAAAATTGAAAAGTCTACAAGCAAAAAAGCATCTCGGTAACTGCGTGAGACCAAACGCAACGACATGAAAAAAAAAAAAAAACTAAGCAGGATCCATCGTCGAGATCCAATGTCCTGGATGGTTTCTTTTTTCCCCAAGAATCGGAAACTACTTGAGCCCCTAAACTCCTAAATTATCGTACATTCTACAACGTGTATACGTATCCATTTCGAGGATATTTAACAATAGGAAGCATCGTTTGGGGGGAGCTGAAAGACGAACGGGAGAGGCATTGGATTGAAGGCATTTTTGATACAATAGAGACGACATAAACAGGACTATTGTCGAGTTTTACATACGTTGAGTTTCCGTTACGACGAAACGAACGTGTGATTTTGAGTGTCGTTTAATGCTCATCTAAGTTATAGATATGTATAACCACTTTTCGTGGTTTACGTGTGTGGCCTTTGGATACCATCGAGGCATTCTTCAATCTCTTTCTATATATCAAGTCTGTGTAATCCACTGCGGGGTTTCGTCAAGGGGGTTCCAGTTTACAATTCGAGAGGATCTGTCCTCGAAATTTCCTGATGGCAAAGAATGTACACAGGGTTGATGGAAGTTTTGGGGTGTGTAAAACGGTTCGCTACCGAGCACATAAATTTCTAAACGATATCCAATACCAAGCAAACAAAAAGGAGTCTCTCCTACGAGTCACTCCTACTCTTCTTCTTTTGTTCATCAACAAACGATCTGTAGATCGAGTCTTTTTCAACGGGGGTGAATCCGTAACGAGGTATATTACCCAGGTCGAAAAGTCAACCCTGCTGGACCAGTGCGAGATGGGTGCGCCACGGGGGTGGCTGATGATGAAGTCGAAGGGGGAGGGGGGGGGGCAGAAAACGTTTTATTTTCATTTTATTTCGACCATTTGGACACACGAAGTCTGTTTAGGATGTTCGCATCAGTCTGATCGTTATCTCTGCTTTTCTCTACCGAAGATCTAGAGACAGGGTCTCTGGAAGCTGCGTTATTCGTAGAGTCCTCAAATATGTGTGCGTGCAACATCTATTTACGGGTGCCTACAACGTGTCTAAAAAATCGAGCTGGACCTTTGCGAATTGGGAAGATCACTAAATTTCCAACAGAAAAGTCCTCAGTCATTTTTCTCTCCCGTGCAGCGTTTATGAGATATTACACAATTAGTGGCAGCCAATCCACTGCACCGCAAGACTAAAACAAAGAGCCACGCACATTTCCCGACGCATCGGATTGGCTAACCCCAATTAATCAATATCTCTTCAACGGTTCATGATAGAAAAAAATGGTTAAGGACTTTTCTCTTCAGAATTTCATAATCTACTCATTATTTGAAATTAAAAAATGACTTTAAGGTCATACTGTATAAACGTGTGACGACCCCTCGTGTCCCGGCACAGATCTCGCACCATTACTCAGTGCGGGGTCCCCAGCCATGTCGAGGACTTCTTCTCTCTCTCTCTCTCTCCCTCTCTCTCTCTCCCCCCATCTCTCTTTCGCGTTTTCTTCGCGTATAAACACTGCTCGTGCCTTTCGTGTACACGCGCTATACAGAGAGAACACGAGATCACCGAGATGCGCTCGTAGAGAACGAACCTGAGAGAAAGAGAGGAAGATCCTGGAGTATGGCTACATGGTGTGGCCGCCCATCGTGCGTGGGATACCGCGTAAAAATGAGTTGTGTCAACGTGTACCGGGAGGCTTCTCGAGAGAACGAGAGAAAGAGAGAGAGAGAGAAAGAGGATGGGAGAAGACCCCCCGTGTTTGTGTCTCCAGGTGGCCAAAGAGGCTTGTTTTATAATGCTCAGCCTGCGCGCGGATCGTCCTCTGGCTCGTTTCGTTCCTCTCGTTCTCGAGAGGATCTACGAGCCAACAAGAGAAATGCTAGGGAAACAGCAATAAACTGGAACGAGAATCTCACCTCGCGAAACGCTATTCAATTTTGAAGAGTCCGAATTATCCGCGAGAAAATACGACACTAAAATATCAAAGCAGAGTCAGCATCGGAAGCTTCGAATGCTTCAATCCTGACGATTGATCATACGGACTGTCATTTCATTCAATCTCCGGCGAAAAAAAAAGAATTCTGATAATCATGATCTTAAGTTAACGAAGAAGATCATCGCGGATAGAAGAAAATCAGTACGCGGACTGAGGCAATTAAAGCTCGATAGTGAGATCGAACGATCTTACTCTCCGATGAGAGATGATCCATCTGAGCATGCAGAGATATGCCTTTAATGAGTGCTCGGGGTAAATGCGATATAGACAAGTCCCAGTAATCGAATGAAGGACAAATTCATTCTCTCTTTCTCTTTCTCTATCCATCTTTCTTGAGATAGAAAGGAGAGATCGATCCTTGCGATCTTCGAAGCGTGCGCAAGGCACGTGCGAACGGAAATGGCAGGGGCGAGAAAAGTTGAAACGGGAGGTAGTCATTTGATCATTTGATGGGATTGCCCGTTGCGCTCTTCGTGGATCACGCGTAAAGAGAATGCGGCAATACCGAGCTCGTGGGTACCCAAGAAGGGAAAAGGGCGATGCTGGAATGATCGTTCTTCTTCTCTGCCCATGTCCACATGCGCTACGGACCCGCTGAGAAACCAAGAGAGAAACAACCATCCATGATCATTCCCGGTGTTGCGCCCTGTGGTTACTTCAATTAGATGAAATCGTGCTCTATCGCTCCTCACTTGACTTCCCCCCTGCCTCTCCTTTCCCTGCCAATATCTCGTCTCTAAAGCCCAACCGATACTCGATCTCTTCTTTTTCTCCTTCCCTCACCGCTACTTCTCCCTTCATTTTTCATGTAACATATAAATCTCGCAATAACGTGATTTTCCTCATATTTTGATTAATTAAGGGGAGCAACCACTTTAGATGCTGCAAAAAATCAATTTTTTTTTTTATTTCATAAATCGTTAGCAAAATATCTTAAGGAGTTTCGGTACAAGTGGCAAAATGTTACCATTTACTTCAAATTTACACAGTATATTCTTTGACATATACTGGATGTGTCTTCCAAATTTTAAATCGATCGTCTACACCGTTGTTGTGAAATTAAATATAAAAAAAAAAAACACTTTTTAACATGGTGAGATGCCTATGGTCATTGGTGAACGACAGTTTTACGAATGGAATACTGAGAAAAAATGTTAAAAACTAATTGAAAAACTGCCAAACCACTAAGTATACTATTGCAATTCCGGTGTCCAAAAATTAAATAATTCGTCTACATAGATTATTAATTATTCATTTATTCATTAACGAAAACGGTGAGTTTTCCTCCCATCGACCGAACGAACAGGCTTTTTTTGTTTTCGACGAAATATTTCTATGTGAAGTTAGCGCTTTGCTTGAAAACAATAGAATTGTATCGAAAATCCTTAAGAATACACCCTGAAAATTTCAGAACGATATTCGGATTGCTTCTAACGGTATGTATATAAATGATAAAGACTCTCCGCTCGACTCCCAAGCGCGCTCAAACTTTAAACGTGTTTTTCTCGAAACGACATTTTTTCAATTTGCGGGAACCATAACTCAAAAACTAATTGATGGATCATCTTCAAATTTGGAGCACGTTTACATAATATAATTTATTAAAATATGAACCTACAGTTGGAAAGATTAGATTGTTTAAAACATATTTATTATTGCAAATTTCAAACAACATTCATTTCCTTTTTTTTCAAACACGTTCCAACATTCAATTCTCGATAATTTTTTTCAAAATTTAGGTTCATGTTCTTAAAAAACATCTCAAGAATGTATAAAAATTTGTTGGACTATTTCAGATGCGAATTGCGAGCTGCACAATTCCCGCAAATCGACAACGACGATGAGGACACGCCAAGGGACACAGCGGATTACGCCTTAATTAACGCATGAAATAACTTGAAAAAATTACCAGAGATGTATGAAAATATGAATAAATTATTGTCAAAGTTGCGGAAATT
The DNA here is from genome assembly GCA_963989365.1 of Rhimphoctona megacephalus. Lineage (NCBI taxonomy): Eukaryota > Metazoa > Arthropoda > Insecta > Hymenoptera > Ichneumonidae > Rhimphoctona > Rhimphoctona megacephalus. The sequence continues at coordinate 20,592,023 of OZ022422.1, read as the reverse complement.
TCCGTTTTTTTTTCACAATAAAAAAAAATCCAAAAAATTATCTAATTTTCGGTCTCCTAAAGTGGTTGCTCCCCTTAACCTAAATTTTACCGTATATTCCTCAGAATGTTCTAGCAATGTTAGAAAACAGCTACGAAATAACATCGCAATCGATTCATGCGTTCGTTCCTCGTGCAACAAACATTTCGTGTCTTATGATCTATTTCCCGTTTCTGGATATCCTGGATATCCAATTAGCCATTTTGGATGCAACTTATTTCTACGACCTTCAATTTTTCATTTTTTTCTGTGTTTAATTCATGTAAAATATTGATGAGAAGAAATTTTGATTCCTGGCCTTATTGACTGTTTGTTTATTAGACTACAGTTAATTTTTATCACGGGCGGCAATGGCTGTATATTAATCTTTCGTATCGCTTCATGATGGAATGACTGGGCACGTGCCCTCGATATCTTGAGTGTTCTAGGACCTGGCAGAAAGCACTGAAAAGCTAATTTAACAGATAAAAAAACGTGTGTGCTACGCTGAAAATAAAATAACACGTGCCATATAGCCAGCCAGCTGGTGATCATGAAAAAACATCAATAAAAAATCTTTCTCTACAAGAGTTTTCATTCTCATCTCTACCAAAGATCAAGATGCCATTCGGTTAGGACAACGCGCTTCAGGAATTGCGTTGAAAATAATATATATATATATACATTTTGTAAAACGAGGCGTTATATGCCCAGCGGGGTTGCACAGATAGTCGTTTCCAAATTCGTGGAATCCCGTCGTGAAGTATATTTCTACTCTAGACACCTATCGGATATACTTTGCAAAAAAGAAATGAAAAAAAAAAAAACAGATAATAATAATATAAACGTGCACTCAAAAACTACACCATAAATACATCGATGGAAACAAAAAACATCTAGACAGTTATTTTCCACGATGACCTACGCAAGCATCTGTCGCAAACTTTGCGCCGTGAATTATGCGAAATTCGGAATTTCGAATAAACTGCTTCGTTCGAACGAATTTGGTGTTAGAACCGGAAACATTAATTTGATCTTTGACGCGATATAAAATTGCCATCAATTTACTCGATTTGAGATGCTGCAAACCTCAACAATAAATTAGAAAGAATCCTAAATATTGGAGCCGAGATTTTCCGCTAGGGATTTGGTTGGACTGCTATTGCCATCTAGCGAAGTTTGAAGTAACCTTACATATAGTGCTTCATTCGTGATTTTTCAATTACCAAACGATTTTTATTCCGTCAAATTTCGAATGAAAAATCCCGTAATTAGCTGAGAATTGGATTAGTATAATATTCTTTTTTTAACTTGGTTTTGTAAAATCGATACAAGATTTTTTTTTTTTTTTTTTTCAAAAAGACAAATTAATATTCGTAAAAAATTAATTATCTGTGAAATCATCAAAATATGATTTATTTAAAAAATGGGCTTACAACATCAATAAAATCAAAGTTATTTTTAATTTTTTTTAGAAGATTCCAATAATCAATTGTTTCAGCACACGGTAACTAGAAAACGAAAAAAAAAACAACGGTCAAGTTACCAGTAAAATGCTCAACTTTTATTTCCACGCTTGCGCACAATTTTCCCAAGGTGGCTCCTCGCGCGTAACAACGAGCGACAGCGACATCGGTAACGATTTTTTTTTAGGTTACTTCGCGACAACCGCATCGCTGGTCGTGCAACGAAAAAAGTAGTGAACAAAAAAACGAAATATAAAACAACAGAAAGAAAAAAAATCAAAAAGACGCGCAATGTCGAAGAGGAATTCCGGCGAGGATTACAGAAAAGGTTTCGTTAAGTCATAATTGTAACTTCTGCTACTCGATGACGGTGAAACGAACTATTTTCGCGAATCAGCGTCGATCGTTTATTTGATTTTTTCAACTTTTACGCTCGTGTGTTTACGCCCGTTTTTTATCACAATTATTCATCCTTCACAACAAATATTGGTTATTTTGGAGACACACAAAATAGTTATCGATCTTTTTTGTACACGTTGTTGAATGCGGGGGTGGGAAAATTCGTAGTTTTCACTTTAATGCTTTGCACTCGCATGCATTTTTAATGTCTCATTCCTTATTGTGATAATTCAGTGCTGATTCGCCCGAAAAACCGCAAAACTTTCGGGAATCTTATATAATAATTATTTTGTTCTTTTTTTTTCTACCTAAGTATTTATTTTTCGGGCCAAAAACGAAAATTTATTTTTGGTTTCTTTCGCCCTAGAGTTTTTGTAGCTAGCTCATATTTTACCTGCTCAAATATTTTTTTTTACAGTAAATCAAGGATGTTTTTTCCTTTTTGTTTTTGCCCTTTATTTTTACATTGCTCGAATTATACTCAGTGTAGATGTGGCCTTTACGTTTTTTCTGCGGCTGCAACGGTGTTGAATTTTGCATCGGAACTGAATTAATTTTCTCTTTTTTTTGTATGTTTCAATTTTTTTTGTAAATTCGCAGTAAAGCTGCAAAACTAACTTACAAGGTTTTGGGATCTCAGTTAAAAATCAAGGAATATAAATATATCAACAAAAATATTGAAAACTCAATTTCATAAATGATGATTTTGAAACATATCAAACTGATGAATCAAAAATTTAATGAATTATAATTTGGTACTCTGATAAACTTTTGGTGATTTGAAAAATAGAGAAATTGGAATTTCAACAAGTAAATTTGTTGGCAATTTAAAACAATAAAAACAGCATTTTAGTTGCATATTGATGATGCAAATTTCAATATCGTTAGATGCTAAAAGAACTCCGAGCACCAAGCATGCCGCTTGAAAGTTTTCCGGTTATTAAGTCAGCCTTGTTTAACTTGATCTGAACTTTGCCAGTGTTTGACGTTGTCAGGGTCAAGTGCCTACAGAGCAGAGGATGGGAGAGACGATGACAGAGGGAGAGAACGTTCGCCGCTGAGAAGCGAGGAGAGACGTGAGAGTTCGACTTATTCGCACACAGACCAAAAGAAACAGAAGCTCACGTTTGGCTTTGGAAGGAAATTGGCACCACAAGAATCCAAAAAGGGCATACAAATCAAACTGGGTTCAGCTTCGGTGAGTTTCAATAATTATTTTTCTCTTTGACAAAACAAAGAAGCAAAAATGTTTTAATGTCGAAATTTTTTGCAGAAACCAAGTGCTAAGCCGACTGCTTCTTTCGCAAAACCCACGGTCGCATCTGTTTTCAATGCGGATGACGACGACGACGAGCCAGAAGAAATGCCGGCGGAAGCGAGAATGAGGATGCGAAATATCGGACGCGAAACACCGACCTCCGCAGGACCAAATTCTTTTGGAAAAACGAAGCAAGGATTTTGCGATTCAAAAAAAATCTTTGAAAAAACACTCAAGAAAGCTATGGAAGAAGCCAATAAATGATTCAACCTGAACATACTGTTCCACACGAGTGCTGTTAATTATGTACATTAATTTAACATTAAAAAGATTATCATATATTAGAATTATTGGTATTAAATATTAGAAAAAAATTTTTGCCAGACGCTTATCTTTAGAAGCGTTTGAATTTTAACAGTGCACTGGTGCTCATTAAATTCAATGCAGACGTTTTTTCTACTTCCAGTCGCTACGAACACGAATTAAAAAAGAAAAAAAATTGAGCGCAACGGCAGGAACTTAAAAAACCGATTTATCCATATGATGAGCGTGAAGTTTCATTGAGCACAATAAAATTGTCGTTTTTCCCAAAGTAGAATTTTTGAAGTTATGACGAAATTCTCTTATCTTTTTATCTCTTTTATCAAAATCTCCGATAAATTTAGAAATATTCAGAACATCGAGTGAAAAAATACGAACGAAGCTTTATGCTAAAAAGCAATAAATCATATCTCGATCGAAAAATTTCTTAGATATATGGATGACGAATAAATATTTCAACATCAACAATGTGTATCGGTATTTTCAAGTGTTTTTATTTTTATTTTTATGTACCAAAGTTACATATGAACACTTCATTTCCTGTTTTGCTGACCTCGATGCATACCCTGCAACATAAAATGAGAAACACCATAAGAAATAGGTAAAAAAAATGCAATCAAAATTTTACGTCTTGAACCTCGAGTTCAAAAAAAAGCAAAATTACCTACAAATTATACTACTTTTTTTTCAAATCTCCTTTTTTCAGTTCATTCAACACTAATTTTATCAATTACTTTTGTCGTTTTTTATTTGTCCCGAGTGGTAGAATAGTTTTCTGTTCCATATAGGAAATTTTATACAGAATGCCTTACAACAGGACATTTCATATTAATAATTCATTCAATGAAATTTTTTTAAATTTCTCCATTTTTTTCTTCGATGTTTTTTTTTTTTTTTCAAACAGTGATTTTTGTAATAAAATTCTGATTATTATTGTCAGCGATTACAATTTTATTAGAATATTCAATTTTGATTCCATTTTTTTATTGTTATGATTGATTCTCAATTTCGATCCATTTTTTTCCAAATAATCATTTTTTTCAGCATTTTTTGATATTTACCCTAGGGAAATTACGTGCGGGTCGTGTACTGATACGACGATCAGCCTTGGACCTGTGACGGACGACCTTGGAGTGAATAGTGCAACTTGGCGTATAGTTTGGGTAGCTGATAGCCGTCATATACACTGACGTCGTTGATGTCTCGAACAGCGGCAGCTTCAACGATGTTACGAGTAACGAATTTTTTGATAGCATTGTCCTTAGGAATGCAGCGAGCACAGTTAGTGCGACGAACGGGATTTACGTGATCGCGGCCATGTTTGACGCATCCTCCGTTACTACGTTTAACCCTTAGCGGCCACACCTCAGCCAGGCCACATAGCGGTCAAATGGGGTAACTCATTACCCCACGCTGAAAAACTTCGTTGTACAAGACATGTATGTTTTGAGACTTTTAACCGATTGTTTCATGTTTGTTAAAGAGTTCTTTAACATTTCTAATGATTTTTATAGGTCAATATATAGATAGCGTTCTAAAAACTGGTCATATATGTGAAAATTCAGCAAAAATGACTTTTTGCACAAAAAAATTCATAACTCCGCCATTTTTCAATATAAAAGGATAAAATTTTAGGATTGTACGCACAACATATATCACTACCATAAAAAAATAACAGTATCCGCCGGTCTTTCAAAAAGTATATTTATTTTGCAAAATTACTGAAGGGGAAAATGAAAAAAATTACAAATCATAAAATTTGCTTTTTTCGCGTTTTATTAGCTTATAAATACATATTTACGGATAGAAAAGTAAAGAAAACATTATTTTTATGATCTTTGAAAAAAAAAAATATTATTTTGAATCCCATTTTATTTACCAGCACAAGTCATGCACAAAGGGAATCGATGTTCCTCGCAAACCGGTATTCTACAGCCCGAACATCCAACACGCGTTTTTTTGTCTTTCTTTCGGTCGCAGAGTACGCATCTCCGCGCTTGGTCGAAGAAAACTTTTTCCAGGTCGTCCATTCCTGAATTGTTGTCAACATTCAGGATGCTCTTGATGACCATCTGTAGCTCTGTCCGAATGAATGGTGTTGCCAATCTCTGGCGCAGCATCGGAAAGGTGTGATGAGCAATCAGTTTCTTCAAAACAATGATCGCAGAAGTGGATTCCCGTTCGCCACCGATTTTGAGTTTCCACATAATGCGGGAGTTGACGGCTGCTTGATCGAGCATTCCGTAGAAAATCCGCATTGGCCACCTGTTCGTTCTCCGAGCGACTGAGTAGACGTGACACAATTGATCAAAAGTATCCGTCCCTCCTTTCGTATCATTATAGTGGAGAATGATATTCGGCTTTCCATCTGTTATCTCTTGGGTATGGAGATAAGTCGAAGCCACCAAGACAATTTTGTTCTTCTTCGGTGTATGGGAAAGTAAAGTTATGTCTTTGGTGTGACAAAACTTCGTTTCAGGAGGATTCTTCGACGCTAACTTCATTTCCATGGGAATCTCCCGTTTATTCTTTCTGATACTTCCAGTCAGAGACATATTGAAAGGTTGATTCAACATTCTGGTCAGCAGAGGGACGGTGGTGAACCAATTGTCGCACGTCACCGTACGATTGGTGCCATGTATTGGAGCCGTTACGGCTTGAAAAAAGTATTCTCTGCTAGGTAATCTCTGGGGATTATCAATGGTGGCGTCTTTTCCCAGGTACGGAATAGCGTGAATCAGGTAGGCGGTCGAAGCATCGTTAAGGGTTAACAGCTTTAGCCCGTACTTGTCCGGTTTTGACTTGATGTACATCCGAAATGCACACCGGCCCCTGAATCCAATCAGCTGTTCGTCGACGGTACATTTATTACTCGGATTATAATACTTGGAGCAGTTGTTAATGAAAATGGATCAAATTTTTCTGATGGGCGAAAATCTGTCATTCGGATCTCTATTCTTTCTTGCATCGAAACGCAGACAAGACTGAAGAAACCCAAACCTCATTCGAGGAAAGACACCCCTGTAGAAGCTGATTCCGTTTTTTTTGTTCCAAAGATCGTTGTTATCCACCTTGGAAGACTTCCATAAGCCAGCATAGTATAAAACACCGATGTAAGCTCTGATTTCAAGAGGGTCGGTGTGTTCGTGGTAGCTCTGGGCTCTATCTTCAGCAACCATGCTAGCACACATCTCCTCGATTTTCTCATTCGTGCTGTCGACGATTGTTTCGATGATTTCTTGATTGAACAAAAGATCCCAAAAGTTCTCTAGCGAATTCAGATTTACAGCATCATCTGCCAAGCTTGCTCCATAAGGAACTTCACCTCTGCTTACACGATCTGATCCTTGTTCGATCGATCGCGTTTCCCACGCAAAATTATTTTTACCGTATAATTTGGTCGGTGGGCGACCACGTGGACGAGATTTTGAAGAAGACGATTGGTTTCCTGCTTCACTCGCTTTACGTTTGCGAGATGCTAGAGCCCGTTGATTTTGAGCTGCATCTTGCAAGTCTTCTTCGTCGAAATCATCGGATTAGTAATCGCTCGAGTCTGAAGATACATCTTGTTCTGACTCCGTGTTCGATTGTATTTCACAATCGGAAAGATCCTCAACAACTTCTTCCAGCAATTCTCTCCGCTGATTTCTCGTCCGTAAATTGTACATCTGAAGAAAATATAAAATTCATAAAAAATACGATAATATGTATTTATACAAAAAATAATATGTTCGAAAAAATATAGATATCATGCGTGAATGAATACGCGCGCACTCCACGTGTAGGCAGGGTTTCAGTTCGACACCGCATTGTTCGCGTATATATATATATATATATATATAAGCCACTACCGCGTCTCTTGATACGCGAACAATGCAGCTGTCCAACTGCCCGGTGGCAAACTGAAACCCTGTCTACGTGTACACAAATATTGTTGTATTCGAATTCGAAAGAGACAGTATACTATCCCCGTAGACACGTATACATTCTTACGCGGAAATCGATGACAAAAAAGCCAACGCGCGGTAATCGAACGGAAAAAAAATTCATCTCACTTTTCACATGCAGACGCGGAACTTTTTTAGTCAAAAAATTGTTGAAAGTATCCTGTTAATTTTTTTATTTATGAGCTTTTGAGACATAAACATTGTTCATATATATGAAATTAAGTTTATACATCGTATTGACATAACCTAGAACCCACGTGTTATCCTACAATGACCGTACACTGGATTTATTCAGAGAACATTATCATATAAAAATGAAACTGAATTATTTCACAAGAACAGACAGAATTCCATAAGGACTAGGATTCAAAAATTTTTTTTTTAACTAGAATATCAAAAACTTACCTTTTTTCGTCTATTGACACCACAAACGAGTCGATTTGGGAGAAAAAAAATTCTGTGCCAAGCAACGGTTGCGGCCACACTGGGGTAACTGGTTACCCCACGCCGATAAAACGAACTCTCACAGCGCCGCCACGCGTTTTTTCAACTTCCTATGTAAGGGAGTCACATCTCACATCTGTCTACTACCGACAGATGTCGTTACTTGTATCAATTTCAAAGGTTTTAGACCTCTAATTTCACTTTTTCGAAGCCTGGGGTAACTAGTTACCCCTAGTGGCCGCTAAGGGTTAAACGTCTGAAATGCGAAAAAAAATTGCGTTAAGTTAAAATCCTCAGAGGGTAAAAGCCAAATCGAAATTTTGAGGTTAGATTCGAGGGCCATGATGCAGTTTATGACGTGGGTATAAAATCAACTTTTTCGCATAATTAACAATGGAAAAAAACACAGCAATCATTCAAGTTGGGAAAGAAATATTAAAAATGTTCTTCGATTTCAAAAAACAGCAGTTTTCGCAATTTTGCTGATACACAAATCACATGACTGAAACGTGAAGGTAAGGTTCTCATTAAGATCGACCAAAAAATCGTTTTTTTTTTTGCATTTTTTGGTAGTTTATGTGTAGAATATGTTCCTAAAACGGTTTGGCCGAAAACAATTTTATAAAAAAGATATAGCATCAGAAGGGGACCCACCCTTTTACGCGAAAATTAAGTTCGCGCGGCAGCGTAGCTATATAAAATTAGCCGCTCGATTTTGACTTTTGCATTTTTTTTAAATTTATAATGATTGTTTGTCGATAGTTTGTGATTGTTTGATTAATTAAAATGTTTGTTTGATCATATTTTTTATCAAACAAACGAAACAAAAAAGGGCGTTAAGTTAGCCGCAAATTTTTGAAATTTTGTCTAATTTGATTTTTTCAAACGCCAATCGATTCGGAATCGTTTGTTTGAAACAAATAATATTATATGAACGTTTGTTTGATTGTTGTTTTTCCAAAAAATGAATAAATAAAATATTGGATCATTGTAGCTTTTACACTGGATTCCAATATAACCTCGAGCATTGGCCGAAGCGGTTGAGTTTACTTTTCAGAGCAATCATGATCTCGATTGTTTATAAAAAATGTGTACATCTATTCGATTTAAAAACATTGAATTATTTCTATTACCAGGCTAGCATTAAAATTAGGCTGTGTCTAGTCGTCCGGACACCCGGACAAATACGCGTCCGGTATTCGTCCGGATATTTGTCCAAAATGAGGTTATTTTTTTTTTCAATTAATTTTTTTATAGTATGATGGTATATTGAAACTCCCTCCGAATATACACCTCGTAGCTATAAATATCCGGACGAATAATCGCACGTAATTCGTCCGGATAAACAATTTATAATGATTTTCGTATATCCGAACGAATAATCGTACAGAATTCATCCGGCTATATAATGAATTACGTATCGACGAACGATTTCCAAGGGTTCTAATATGTATCCAGACGACTAATCGTACGTAATTCATCCAGATATATGATGAATAAAGGTATTTGCATGTATCCGAACGAATAATCGCACGTAAGTCGTCCGGATATACAATTTATAACAGTTGTTATAAGAGTTGGACATGAGGAAATAGTAGGGTGGGTTTGGGTTATCTTGCGGTTGTTTTTTGAATAGTTGGACATGAAGAAATAGTAGGGTGGGTTTGGGTCATCTTGCGGTTGTTTTTTGAATAGTTGGACATGAGAAAATAGTAGGGTGGGTTTGGGCCATCTTGCGGTTGTTTTTTGAATAGTTGGATATGAGGAAATAGTAGGGTGGGTTTGGGTCATCTTGCGATTTTTTGAATAGTTGGACATGAGGAAATAATAGGGTGGGTTTGGGTCATCTTGCGGTTGTTTTTTAAATAGTTGGACATGTGGAAATAATAGGGTGGGTTTGAGTCATCTTGCGGTTGTTTTTTGAATATTTGGACATGTGGAAATAGTAGGGTGGGCTTGGGTCATCTTGCGGTTGTTTTTTGAATAGTTGGACATGTGGAAATAGTAGGGTGGGTTTGGATCATCTTGCGGTTGTTTTTTGAATAGTTGGACATGAGGAAATAGTAGGGTGAGTTTGGGTCATCTTGCGGTTGTTTTTTGAATAGTTGGGCATGTGGAAATAGTAGGGTGGGTTTGGGTCATCTTGCGGTTGTTTTTTGAATAGTTGGGCATGTGGAAATAGTAGGGTGGGTTTGGGTCATCTTGCCGTTGTTTTTTGAACAGTTGGACATGAGAAAATAGTAGGGTGGGTTTGGGTCATCTTGCGGTTGTTTTTTGAACAGTTGGACATGAGGAAATAGGAGGGTGGGTTTAGGTCATCTTGCGATTTTTTGAATAGTTGGGCATGTGGAAATAGTAGGGTGGGTTTGGGTCATCTTGCGGTTGTTTCTTGAATAGTTGGACACGTGGAAATAGCAGGGTGGGTATGGGTCATCTTGCGGTTGTTTTTTGAATAGTTGGACATGAGAAAATAGTAGGGTGGGTTTGGGTCATGTTGCGACTGTTTTTTGAATAGTTGGACATGAGGAAATAGTAGGGTGGGTTTGGGTCATCTTACGGTTGTTTTTTGAATAGTTGGGCATGTGGAAATAATAGGGTGGGTTTGGGTCATCTTGCGGTTGTTTTTTGAATAGTTGGACATGAGAAAATAGTAGGGTGGGTTTGGGTCATCTTGCGGCTGTTTTTTGAATAGTTGGACATGAGGAAATAGTAGGGTGGGTTTGGGTCATCTTACGGTTGTTTTTTGAATAGTTGGGCATGTGGAAATAGTAGGGTGGGTTTGGGTCATCTTGCGGTTGTTTTTTGAATAGTTGGACATGTGGAAATAGTATTTTTATCCAACTATTCAAATACATGTCCAACTATTCAAAAAACAATCGCAAGATGACCCAAACCCACTCTACTATTTCCTCATGTCCAACTATTCAAAAAACAACCGCAAGATGACCCATACCCACCCTACTAGTTCCACGTGTCCAACTATTCAAGAAACAACCGCAAGATGACCCAAACTCACCCTACTATTTCCTCATGTCCAACTATTCAAAAACAATCGCAAGATGACCCAAACTCACCCTATTATTTCCACATGTCCAACTATTCAAAAAACAACCGCAAGATGACCCAAACCCACCCTACTATTTCCACATGTCCAACTATTCAAAAAACAACCGCAAGATGATCCCAACCCACCCTACTATTTTCTCATGTCCAACTATTATAACAACTATCATAAATTGTATATCCGGACGAATCACGTGCGATTATTCGTTCGGATACATGCAAATACCTTTATTCATCATATATCCGGATGAATTACGTACGATTAGTTATCTGGATGCATATAACAACTATCAGAAATTGTATATTCGGATGAATTACCTGTGAGTATTCGTCCGGATATACTATACGGAAACCATTATAAATTGTATTTCCGGACGAATTACATGCGATTACTCGTCCGGATACATGCAAATACCTTTATTTCTTATGTATCCGTATGAAATACGTACGATTAGTCGTCCGGATACATATTAGAACCCTTGGAAATCGTTCGTCGATACGTAATTCATTATATATACCCGGATGAATTCTGTATGATTATTCGTTCGGATATACGAAAATCATTATAAATTGTATATCCGGACGAATTACGTGCGATTATTCGTCCGGACATTTATAGCTGCCAGGTGTATTTTCGGAGGGAGTTTCAATATACCATCATACTATAAAAAAATTAATTGAAAAAAAAAATAACCTCATTTTGGACAAATATCCGGACGAATACCGGACGCGTATTTGTCCGGGTGTCCGGACGACTAGACACAGCCTAATTTTAATGCCAGCCTGGTAATATAAATAATTCAATGTTTTTAAATCGAATAGATGTACATATTTTTTATACACAATCGAGATCATGATTGCTCTGAAAAGTAAACTCAACCGCTTCGGCCAATGCTCGAGGTTATATTAGAATCTAGTGTAAAAGCTACAACGATCCAATATTTTATTTATTCATTTTTTGGAAAAACAACAATCAAAGAAACCTTCAAATAATATTATTTGTTTCAAACAAACGATTCCGAATCGATTGGCGTTTGAAAAAATCAAATTAGATAAAATTTCAAAAATTTGCGGCTAACTTAACGCCCTTTTTTGTTTCGTTTGTTTGATAAAAAATATGATCAAACAAACGTTTTAATTAATCAAACAATCACAAACTATCGACAAACAATCATTATAAATTTAAAAAAAATGCAAAAGTCAAAATCGAGCGGCTAATTTTATATAGCTCCAAAATGGTCATTTGCGAAGGAATAACGTCGCTTACATTAAAAACAAGTCTCGTATTCGGATATCTCTATTTAGTTGAGAACCACTGTCACCAAATCTGTAAACGGCGAATTATCGACGAAAGTAACCGTTGCGACATCTGTGCTCCACATCTATAAGCATTCTCTCACGTTAGGCTGGGCTCTTGAGCCCTAGTCACTTTCGTACGGTCTGAAGTTGATTATTCTGACAATCTCCACCCTACCGCAGCGCGCATGAGCAGTATGGAACGCAACTCGAAAACACGGATTGTCAACGTGGTCAACACCGTTGAATACTTTTCAATCGTTCATTTTACACCCGAATAGCTGACAAATAATTGCTACAATCATGATTCTACAGTCCTTATGTGATTACATAACCATTAAATGACCCACGAGGCTCAATTGGTAATCGGGTTCGCACGATGCAATCTTCGTCTATTTTTTCAGATTTTGAAACGAGATGAAACACGTGAGGTTTAATAATATTCCTCCAAAATAATTCACATTTACAAGGCAAAAGATGAAATGTTCGACTTTTGTTTTTTTTTATATCTTGCCTTTTTTCCTGAAATATTATTTATTCAGGAGAAAAATAGGTACCTTTCAAAAAACAAAATGCCATTATTTTTCAATATGTACAAAAAAAGCCCAAATACCGTCATATTCGAGTATATAAGAGTGCGGCAGGGCTCGCGCTGGCTTTTCAACTCGACTACGCGTAGGGCAAAAAGACGGGAGTTATATGCGTTTCACTGCAATCAGCTGATGGGAGGGCATTTCTTTGTAGCAACTTTTCTCTGAAACGATCACAATTGTCTTGAGCAATTTTTGCCTATACTTTCTATAAGTGACGGACAGTGTTTTTAGAGATAGTTTGTCAAAATCTATTGTGAACTCGCTTAGGTAATTGATATTTACATTCAAACTTATTTTGCTATATCGAATTGTTAATACTTGGCGTCGAGCCGCTACCGCGGCTCTTGAACCATGGGATGAATTGAGATTTTTTCAAAACTTTGTAATTAAATATGGTAATAAAATTTCGTTTCAACACCCAACGAGGCATACCTAACGATTTTTATTTATTTAAAAAAATGCTCAAACGGTACCAAATGTGCCTACGCCAAAAATCTTCCTTGAAAAGAAATGGAGTGGGATATAAACCACATGAAAACATCTTCCGTTTATCACGGCGAAACAAAAAAATTCCTATTTCTTCATGTAAATTTTTGAGTTTTCTGTCAAAAATAAAAACTAAGAGTCGCCCCTATTGAGGTTAATGCACATATGCATATCCGCCTAAAATCATAAAATTCGTATTTTCGAAGGAGGGGAAGTAGAAAAGGAGTTTGTAGAAATATTTCGAATCAGCAGGGACATTCCAAATATAAAAAAAAAAAAAACAAGTGCGGTAAGGAAATTCAAGTGGATGTAGTTTACCCCCTTAAGGTTGCTATTAAAAAAAAAATAAAAACACGAACTTTATTTTCATGTTCTAAAAATAGAACCCATTTCATTCAAATGGATCCACCCCTTTTCAATGAGGGTTGAGAAATAGATAACCGCAGGGGTGGTTCACCCCTTAATTTTTTTATTTATTTTCGTTTGAATACAGCCTTTTTCCATAATCATTTTTTTAACCGGTATATCTTTTTAAATAATCGTTTGAAAATAACAAGAAAAAATTAAAGAAGCAGATATTTACTGACAGCGATGGGTCCGCGGTCAGAGTGCAGCTCCTGCGATATCAAGTTAAGCAGCCTCGAGCAAGGCCAATACTTGGTTGGGTAACCGCTTAGCCATGCACCGACTCGCGCATCAATCGCTGAGCGGAAGGCAGTTTTTCTGAATTTCCGATGGTGTTAACCAATTGGAACTCAGTAAAAATATAGCTGCCTGTATCGGCTGGGTTTTCCACAGTTTCCCGTAGCCTTCGTGCAAATGTGATACAGTAGTGCCTTAGGAAAGAGTGGCTGTGGGTGTAACACTCTTGGGGGGGGGGGGGGGGGTCTCACAGGAACAAGAAAATTAGTGAAGTGGGGAAAAAGTGAGGTTAAAAGTATTGTGATGGGGTCGTAAAAACTCGCAAGGGTACACGCAGGAGCAATAAAAATAAATAGGGAAGATATTTCTATATGTAGTCTAAAAACGAAAATTCCTTACAACCTTTTGGTACACTTTGAATTATTCATTCCAAGCATTATAGTTTTGTTTCAATAGACTGTTTGATGATATTGGATGCACAATCAATACAATAATAATTTGTGGAAGCAATTTAATGTAAATGAGCCGAAATTACCTCTTTGGATCCGTTGTCTCGTTTATCAAAGTGGAAATGAAGTAACGTCGAATAAGTGAATAAACGTTGCAACGTCGTGTCTGAATTGTGTACAGAAAAGAACTGCTCGTATTCTATCTGTCTTTTATAGAGATTCATTGAATGAAGAATGGGGATACAAAAGCATTTCCTCCTCTTCTCGAACCTTTCTTGAATCCTAAGTATTGACCGCCCAGTATCCCGGAGTTTCTCGTCTGTTCATTCGTCCACGTTATTCGAGTTTCGAGTATTTGTTTGTAAAGATTACGCTATCAATCATTATCTCTCGTTCAATAAATCTTTCTCAATATACAGCTTTGATCAAAAGTATGAGGCACCCTGTAATTTTACTATGCGAACAAACAGTCACATACCTCGGGCAAAAAAATTCACGAACCCATTTGGCAAACGGGGTTTTAAATGAAACAAATCCAGCTTTATTTTCGTTTTTGTGTTGAATTTATGCTATCTTTTTTGTACCTGATACATATTTTTGAAAATAGCTGCTTTTTCGATTTTCTAGTTTCGTAAAATTGGATGTTTGGCTTTTGAGAAATGGAAAACTGACTTTTTGTTTGGAAAATCTCAAAAAAGACATCTTTAGCTTAAATTTGGTTTTTGGAAAAAATATGTGTGATCCTTTTTCGCAGAGTTATTTAGTTGTTTGCGACTACAGCTAGGTTTTTAGAAATACGGCGTAACCCAAGAAATATCGGATTTAAAATCATTTATTCGGAGAGTAGAAAGGTGTTTTGTTATTATAAATGTACTAAAAATTTTTTTCGACATTTCTTGTTAGTGGAGATATCCTTTTTAAAGTTTCCTAATCATAAAGTCAGTTCTACATTTTACAAAAGTCAAGTATCCGATTTTACGGAGCGAGAAAATCGTAAAAACATCCTTTTTTAAAATTACGTAACAGGTATAAAAAATCGCGTAGTTTGGATGAAAAAAGGAATAAAAGCTGGATTTGTTCGCTTTAAAACTCCATTCGCTAAATTTGTTTATAAATTTTTTGATCGAGATATCCAATTTTTTGTGCAGACTGAAAAATTACTGAGTGCCTAATACTTTTGGCCAAGGCTGTACTTCACAAATTCTCAGAACTGTTGCCGGTAATGGAAAATAACAGCATTAGGAATTATTTTTGTTTATTGCCTTCATTACCGGAAAAGGTTTTTTTTACAAGATTTTCGTTGCTTTTAATGAAATCCACACACAATAAAGCAATATTCTTGTTCTTATGTTGGTATACATTTATTAATCATTAAAAAAATGTTGAAAAAACGTGAATTTGGTGTATGTTTATTTGTGCAATTCAAAGTTTAATTTCAAAATATTAGGTCGAAGTTTAAACCGTCGCAAGTAAAAAACGAAATCATTATTTCATTTTTATTAAAATATCCATGTACATATATATATATATATATATATCAAAACGGGATCCCTCGAAAATTCGTCAAATTTTAGTTATATTATGTCGAAAACAAAAATGATTTTTCTATTTGCCAGACAAAACTTCTATTTTGTGGTCAGAATTTTTTTTTCAATATATTTCTTTATTTTTGCTTCCTCACAGAGGAACTTATGTGACGGTGAAAAATTTTTTTTTCCAGTTTTCAATGTCAATGTGCTCAAAATGTACCAGAACATCGAAAAATCATATCTAGAAAAAATGTCCGGATGTGTGTGTGTATGTGTGTGTGTGTGTGTATGTAATGGCACTGCA
Source organism: Rhimphoctona megacephalus (assembly GCA_963989365.1). Classification (NCBI taxonomy): domain Eukaryota; kingdom Metazoa; phylum Arthropoda; class Insecta; order Hymenoptera; family Ichneumonidae; genus Rhimphoctona; species Rhimphoctona megacephalus. The sequence continues at coordinate 20,575,808 of OZ022422.1, read as the reverse complement.
AAATTCAAATGCTTATGACTCGAAAACGATTTGAGATACTGGGCTCCCGTTTTGCACAAATTTTAATCTATACAAGCTCTTCATTTTCTGATAATTTTGTCAGAATTTCAAAAAAAATACGAATCCTACGACGTTTTGAAATTTTCAAAAAAAGGGTGTCGACGCTCTAACTTCCGAAAATTTTAAGATTTATTACTATTTTTTTTTTATAAATAGTTATCATAATAGGAAGGTTGGTATTGAATTTGGGAAATATCGGTTGAGCGGTTTAAATTTTATGATTTTTCGAATTTTACGAAAATCTGAGTTTTTCGAAAAATCGTCTAACCGCATCAATTTTTGCAAATTTTGTAAGATATTGTGTATAAGTCTGTACTTCCTCTATACTTTCCAGCAAAGTTGTCGGAATTATTCAATTTAAATGTAAATAGAAAAAACGATGCAAATTGAAAGTTAAATTTAGAAAAAAAATCATAGAGCTGATATAGGTTTTGGAAATTTGGAAAAGTTAAAAGTCGATAAATAAGTTAAAATTTTATTTAAAAAAAATTAAAAGTAACAAATTGCTTTCTCAAGCTTTTAGAACAATGCTGAAAGCTTCCTCTACGAGGAAGCCAAAATGAAAAATATAGCACCTCATAAAGTAAGCTTTGAGCATCGTGCATCTAGAGCACCGTGCATCCTGAGCACCGTGCATCTTGAGCACCGTGCATCTTGAGCACCGTGCATCTTGAGCATCGTGCATCTTGAGCATCTTGCATCTTGAGCATCGTGCATCTTGAGCACCGTGCATCTTGGGCACCGTGCATCTTGAGCATCGGGCATCTTGAGCATCGTGCATCTTGAGCATCGTGCATCTTGACCATCTTGAGGAAGCAATTTGCAAATTTTAATTTGCAGCATTTTTTAATTCATACTAATTGTTGTAAATTACTATTAACGTAGTTGCAGTGCGTAGTCAATCTTGGATATAACTTGTAGAATATCCGAATAATGTTAGTTATTTCTTATAAGGAACGTAAAAACTTATCAAGTAATAGATAAAATGACGAATATAGAATTTAGCCTTACAGAAATAACGTTTCACACATTGCATATACCTTGTATCTATATTTCCAAAATTAAACGGTCATAATCTCAGTTTTTTTTACAAACTTCGTCATGTATTCCTTTGCAATTAAAAATGTTCTAAAAATATCGGTATACAAGTTTCAGTTATTATGGGAAATGTGAAATTTTTATATACTTCTTGTAAGAATCACAAACGCACGTAAAACTGTGGAACTTTCGATAGGAAATACACTGATGCCCAAAATTAAAGTATCACTAAAATTTTTGTAAAAATTAGTATGGGATATAATTTGTTCCTGGTGGTGGTGGAACGGACGCGGATGTAATGACGAACTCGGGACTTCGGTATAGAAAAAAGGAAAAGCGATAAAAACAACTTGATTGAAATCAATAATTAGAAACAAATCTTAAGATATCTCTAACTCGACCGATCATTTCGACTAATCGTTACGGACTGACTTCTTTTTGCGAAAACCTCTACTACCGGACACTCTCGCGCGCGCTCTTGCGGAGACTACCGAAACGCTCGAAAAATCGTCACTCTATTGTCGCATTTTTTCGATTCTTACATTAGATTTTTTTCTTAAAACATTACATTAGATTTTTTTATTATTATTACATTAGATTTTTTTAGAAACTTGCAGCCGAGTTTCGATTTTTTCGATTCTTACATTAGATTTTTTTCTTAAAACATTACATTAGATTTTTTTATTATTATTACATTAGATTTTTTTAGAAACTTGTAGCCGAGTTTCGATGCATCAAGAATTCTACTTCGCGCTGCAAAAAGTTACATTTCGACCATTTAAAAATCAAACCCGTTTCACTCGCAACTCGAAACACGCGTTCGAGATTCTCGATTCCGCTCGAACTATCAAGTCATCCATATACGTTAATACAACGCGTTCTTTGATTAGTTCTCGGAAAACAGCATTAATAAATTTTTGAAAAACCGCGGGTGAGTTACAAAGTTCGAACGGTACTCTGCAAAACTCATATTGTCCGTCGGGGACAATAAATGACGTATATTTCCTGCTCGACTCTTCAACTTGGGCGTGGAAAAATCCATTTCGTAAATCTAGCGTCGTGAATACTTTCGCACCTTGTAGCAGATAAAGCTGATCTTCAATAAGCGGGAGTGGGTAACGATCTTTAATTATCTTTTGATTTAACAACCGATAGTCAACGCATAAACGATTCGAACCATCTTTTTTCTTAACTACGGCGATCGGACTAGTGTAATCGGAATACGATTCGCGAACGATCCCGTCCGTCATCCACTCTTGTATTTGTTCGTTTACTTCGCGCTTTTCCGCTTCGGATAGCCTACGCGCTCGCTGATATATCGGTATATCGTCTTTCAAAACGATCGTCATGCTAACTCCCACCTCGCGTCGTCTTTCCGGCTTGTATTCTTCTATCATACTCGCAATCTTGTCCCGATTTTCGCGTTCACAAATATTTGACAAATTAGCTGTATCGCTTTCGTTCGATTCGATCGCTTGAATTCGCAAAATTTCGGGCACACTCGCACTCTCGTCATTCACATCGTCCAACGGCTCAATCTTACAATTTCCGCGGGACCTGAAAAGCTTAACGCAGTCGAGAAAATCAGTACCTATCAGGAGTTTGTGGTCCAACAACTCTTTTTTTTATCACGTACAACCGAACCTCGTATTCGTGATCGTCTACTTCCATTGTCGCGTCAAAGAACCCGACCGTCTAATTTACTTTTTTCCCGACGCCACGTAATGGCGTCGGTTTGCCTACGAGTTTCGGTGTACCCAAATCAGCGTACTGATCCTCTCGTACTATCGTAATGTCGCTCGCTGTGTCGAAAATCGCATCTACATTCATTCCGTTCACTACAACGCGTTTCGCTTGCTTATGGTTTTTCACCGAAGTGTCTGCCAGTATGCACGATTTCTTCATCTCGCTTGCGCCGGGACATTCTGCCGCGATATGCCCGAACTTTTCGCACTTGAAACACTTTCGACCTAACCCTTTCGACGGACACTTTGGGCTTACGTGATCTCGCGCACCACAATTAAAACAGCGCTGTATATTAGCTCGATCTTTTTTATTGACACTCGGCACTGTTTCGCGTGTTTCGCTCGATCGGTTCGGTTCACTTTTCGCCGATGTCTTCGTCGCATTTTGTTTGTTTTCACTTTTCACCGCACTTTTCGTCGTGTCGCTGCGGTCGCGCAACAAAATCTCTTCGAAGGCCTGGAGAAGCTCTGCTTTCGTCGTAAATCCGTGAATGCGCGGCGGCGTCGCGCAGGTTGGAATCGGGAATACCATCAACGATGTACTGCGATATCTCTTCTTCCGACAACCCCAACTTGTTCGCTAAGATTGTTTTCTCGTGTGCGTAATCGTTGAAGGTCTCCGTCTTCTTCCACGTACGCTCCTCGAAACGTCGTCTCGAAGCGATTCTGTTTGAGCGTTGGAAAAACATTCCACGCAACTCAGGCAACAGTTCGTCCATCGTCATTTGGATGTGTTCGGGCTTAGAGTGAAACCATTCTAACGCCCTCTCTTTCAGCCTCATCCCGATTAATATTTTCGTCGCGTCCTCTTCTAGTCGCTACGCTTCTTTCAAGAAAAACACTTGTCTCTCCCATCTCTCGTACGCCTCGGTGTTTCCGTCGAAGAAACTTAGCAAATCTGCGAGCATCGATAAACTCACGCGCATTGGGCTCTGATCGTTTTGAACAAGCGTTCTGCTGGAGGTCACCGCGGGCCTTTGTTGCTCGCTCGTCATGCCTCGAGCCTCGTTGTTCGCCTGCCTCATGCGCGCCATCTCGAGCTCTCGTCGTAGCAACGCGACTTCGCGTTCGGCAAGTTCTTTTTCTTTTTTGTACAGCTCCAACATGTATTGTGTCGATGCGGCTCCTTCGTCGTCGTTTTCGTCTTGATTTGTTTCGGGATGCTTTCCGACTGTTTCCAGAGTCGACATGTCGAAACCCTCGGCTTGCGTCAAACGTAGCAACAACTCGGCCTTATTGCCAACTGTCAATAGGTTTAGGGACGCTAGCGTTTCTTTCAACGCTTTCATCGTACACTTCTTCGGGTCTAACATTTTGTTGTTATTGTCTCTCACTCTCACTCGTAGCACTTTCTCAAACGTTCTTGCACATGTTTACGCTGGGCTCGCTTCGTGCGACCTCTGCGTGTCCTCTGAGCGTCTTCGGCGCTACACTGTAAGTTCGGTACGCGGTTGCTAGCGCGTTTCAACACATTCAGTCTTTCGTCTTTGTCTATGCGTCGTTCGATCTCGTTTTTTCGTTGTAACCGTCTTTTGTCTTTCGTCTTTCACCTTTTGTCTATGCGTCTTTCGTCTTTCGTCTTTCGTCTTTCTTCTTTCGTCTTTCGTCTTTCTTCGTCTTTTGTCTTTCTTCGTCTTTCGTCTTTCGTCTTTCTTCGTCTTGTTTTGCACTTTTCTAAACTGTCGCCATACCTTCTCGCGTTATCCCGGACGAGCCCCGAAATTTATGGGATATAATTTGTTCCTGGTGGTGGTGGAACGGACGCGGGTGTAATAACGAACTCGGGACTTCGGTATAGAAAAAAGGAAAAGAGATAAAAACAACTTTATCAAAATCAATAATTAATAACAAATTTTAAGATATCTCTAACTCGACCGATCATTTCGACTAATCGTCACGGACTGACTTCTTTTTGCGAAAACCTCTACTACCGGACACTCTCGCGCGCGCTCTTGCGGAGACTACCGAAACGCTCGAAAAATCGTCACTCTATTGTCGCATTTTTTCGATTCTTACATTAGATTTTTTTCTGAGAAGCTGGATCTCGGCAAAAAATGATTGTAAAATTTTTTCAAAAAGCATTTCGATTGAATGGTCTTTTCAGTTCTTCTTTCTTTCTTCGTCTTTTGTCTTTCTTCGTCTTTCGTCTTTCTTCTTTCGTCTTTCGTCTTTCTTCGTCTTTTGTCTTTCTTCGTCTTTCGTCTTTCTTCTTTCGTCTTTTGTCTTTCTTCGTCTTGTTTTGCACTTTTCTAAACTGTCGCCATACCTTCTCGCGTTATCCCGGACGAGCCCCGAAATTTATGGGATATAATTTGTTCCTGGTGGTGGTGGAACGGACGCGGGTGTAATAACGAACTCGGGACTTCGGTATAGAAAAAAGGAAAAGAGATAAAAACAACTTTATCAAAATCAATAATTAATAACAAATTTTAAGATATCTCTAACTCGACCGATCATTTCGACTAATCGTCACGGACTGACTTCTTTTTGCGAAAACCTCTACTACCGGACACTCTCGCGCGCGCTCTTGCGGAGACTACCGAAACGCTCGAAAAATCGTCACTCTATTGTCGCATTTTTTCGATTCTTTCATTAGATTTTTTTCTGAGAAGCTGGATCTCGGCAAAAAATGATTGTAAAATTTTTTCAAAAAGCATTTCGATTGAATGGTCTTTTCAGTTCTTCTTTCTTTCTTCGTCTTTTGTCTTTCTTCGTCTTTCGTCTTTCGTCTTTCTTCGTCTTTTGTCTTTCTTCGTCTTTCGTCTTTCTTCTTTCGTCTTTTGTCTTTCTTCGTCTTGTTTTGCACTTTTCTAAACTGTCGCCATACCTTCTCGCGTTATCCCGGACGAGCCCCGAAATTTATGGGATATAATTTGTTCCTGGTGGTGGTGGAACGGACGCGGGTGTAATAACGAACTCGGGACTTCGGTATAGAAAAAAGGAAAAGAGATAAAAACAACTTTATCAAAATCAATAATTAATAACAAATTTTAAGATATCTCTAACTCGACCGATCATTTCGACTAATCGTCACGGACTGACTTCTTTTTGCGAAAACCTCTACTACCGGACACTCTCGCGCGCGCTCTTGCGGAGACTACCGAAACGCTCGAAAAATCGTCACTCTATTGTCGCATTTTTTCGATTCTTACATTAGATTTTTTTCTGAGAAGCTGGATCTCGGCAAAAAATGATTGTAAAATTTTTTCAAAAAGCATTTCGATTGAATGGTCTTTTCAGTTCTTCTTTCTTTCTTCGTCTTTTGTCTTTCTTCGTCTTTCGTCTTTCTTCTTTCGTCTTTCGTCTTTCTTCGTCTTTTGTCTTTCTTCGTCTTTCGTCTTTCTTCGTCTTGTTTTGCACTTTTCTAAACTGTCGCCATACCTTCTCGCGTTATCCCGGACGAGCCCCGAAATTTATGGGATATAATTTGTTCCTGGTGGTGGTGGAACGGACGCGGGTGTAATAACGAACTCGGGACTTCGGTATAGAAAAAAGGAAAAGAGATAAAAACAACTTTATCAAAATCAATAATTAATAACAAATTTTAAGATATCTCTAACTCGACCGATCATTTCGACTAATCGTCACGGACTGACTTCTTTTTGCGAAAACCTCTACTACCGGACACTCTCGCGCGCGCTCTTGCGGAGACTACCGAAACGCTCGAAAAATCGTCACTCTATTGTCGCATTTTTTCGATTCTTACATTAGATTTTTTTCTGAGAAGCTGGATCTCGGCAAAAAATGATTGTAAAATTTTTTCAAAAAGCATTTTGATTGAATGGTCTTTTCAGTTCTTCTTTCTTTCTTCGTCTTTTGTCTTTCTTCGTCTTTCGTCTTTCTTCTTTCGTCTTTCGTCTTTCTTCGTCTTTTGTCTTTCTTCGTCTTACGTCTTTCTTCTTTCGTCTTTCGTCTTTCTTCGTCTTGTTTTGCACTTTTCTAAACTGTCGCCATACCTTCTCGCGTTATCCCGGACGAGCCCCGAAATTTATGGGATATAATTTGTTCCTGGTGGTGGTGGAACGGACGCGGGTGTAATAACGAACTCGGGACTTCGGTATAGAAAAAAGGAAAAGAGATAAAAACAACTTTATCAAAATCAATAATTAATAACAAATTTTAAGATATCTCTAACTCGACCGATCATTTCGACTAATCGTCACGGACTGACTTCTTTTTGCGAAAACCTCTACTACCGGACACTCTCGCGCGCGCTCTTGCGGAGACTACTGAAACGCTCGAAAAATCGTCACTCTATTGTCGCATTTTTTCGATTCTTACATTAGATTTTCTTCTGAGAAGCTGGATCTCGGCAAAAAATGATTGTAAAATTTTTTCAAAAAGCATTTCGATTGAATGGTCTTTTCAGTTCTTCTTTCTTTCTTCGTCTTTTGTCTTTCTTCGTCTTTCGTCTTTCGTCTTTCTTCGTCTTTTGTCTTTCTTCGTCTTTCGTCTTTCTTCTTTCGTCTTTTGTCTTTCTTCGTCTTGTTTTGCACTTTTCTAAACTGTCGCCATACCTTCTCGCGTTATCCCGGACGAGCCCCGAAATTTATGGGATATAATTTGTTCCTGGTGGTGGTGGAACGGACGCGGATGTAATAACGAACTCGGGACTTCGGTATAGAAAAAAGGAAAAGAGATAAAAACAACTTTATCAAAATCAATACTTAATAACAAATTTTAAGATATCTCTAACTCGACCGATCATTTCGACTAATCGTCACGGACTGACTTCTTTTTGCGAAAACCTCTACTACCGGACACTCTCGCGCGCGCTCTTGCGGAGACTACCGAAACGCTCGAAAAATTGTCACTCTATTGTCGCATTTTTTCGATTCTTACATTAGATTTTTTTCTGAGAAGCTGGATCTCGGCAAAAAATGATTGTAAAATTTTTTCAAAAAGCATTTCGATTGAATGGTCTTTTCAGTTCTTCTTTCTTTCTTCGTCTTTTGTCTTTCTTCGTCTTTCGTCTTTCTTCTTTCGTCTTTCGTCTTTCTTCGTCTTGTTTTGCACTTTTCTAAACTGTCGCCATACCTTCTCGCGTTATCCCGGACGAGCCCCGAAATTTATGGGATATAATTTGTTCCTGGTGGTGGTGGAACGGACGCGGGTGTAATACCGAACTCGGGACTTCGGTATAGAAAAAAGGAAAAGAGATAAAAACAACTTTATCAAAATCAATAATTAATAACAAATTTTAAGATATCTCTAACTCGACCGATCATTTCGACTAATCGTCACGGACTGACTTCTTTTTGCGAAAACCTCTACTACCGGACACTCTCGCGCGCGCTCTTGCGGAGACTACCGAATCGCTCGAAAAATTGTCACTCTATTGTCGCATTTTTTCGATTCTTACATTAGATTTTTTTCTGAGAAGCTGGATCTCGGCAAAAAATGATTGTAAAATTTTTTCAAAAAGCATTTCGATTGAATGGTCTTTTCAGTTCTTCTTTACCTTATTTTTTGTAAAACAACAGAAAAAATTTGAAAAATTTGAAAAATAAAATTTTTTCTTTTCTTTAATTTTTTTTCGAATAATTTTTTTAAACTTTTCAATTTGTTTCTATTGTTTCACGAAAAATAAGATTTCTCTGTCATCATATACTTTAATAATGACAAAAATGATTAATCATGCAACTCAATTATCGTTAAAGTCTAAGTGTTTCACATAATGTAAACATAAACAGTTTAAAAACAATAATGTAAAATAATGATCAAAATTCTATAAATAATTAAATATTATGAAAAAAAAAAAATTTTTTTTACAGATTTTTGAGGGTGCCCCACTTTGCCCCGATTTTTTTCCGAAAATTACAAAGAAATGGAGTACATTTTCTTAGCTTTCCCGTTTTGCCCTGGTCTCCCTTACATTTATTAAAAAAATCCTTTTGAGTAAGCATGAAGTATCAAGTCTGCCAGCCGGCGTCTACCCTCAGACGTTTTGATGTTTTCTACAGCAAACACATCGGCGACATCGACGGCCGCGTCGGTTTTGATAAGGTCATCGAGATCGAACACTTCCGACTCATCCATCACGCTAAATGGTACAGACTCGAGAGCGAAATTTAAGCCGTGAATTTATTTTTGTTCAACCTGAAAAAATAAAACAATTGTAGGAACCTCGAGGGACTACTTCAGGGAATATGAGGAAAAAGTTATTTTTTTTTAAATATAAATGTACCTCTTCTGCGAACACAGTCCAAGGATATAATTTTTGAGGATTCGAGCCCAAGGATTTAATACTGCTGGATAATATAGAATGATAAGTTTCAAGTATCTCATCGTAATGATCATCCAAGAGTTGCTTGTCACTGCAAGCGTAAATCAAAAATGATAGGTCGAGAACAGGGCTGGACGATCTGGCGAGTCGAAAGTCCAACAGCATTGCCTCGGATTCGTCACAACCGTCGATTTTCCTTACGAGAAAATTCGGTGCCCAGGAATCACCTTGGTTTATAACCGAGGTTGAAGCATGCCACCTATTACAATAACCAGCACTTCGGTCCCAAAGTTCTTTATTTGACTCGTAAGAGTTGAAGTTTTTCTCTGCTGCGTGGCCCGGGTATTCTTTCGCTAAGGCATCCTTCGCAACGCGTATCAATCTTGCCTGCAAAGCAGTTGTGGGATTATTATTTTATCGATTTATGACACTCCCAGTCGGTAGGGTAGAGATTGTCAGAATAATCAACTTCAGGCCGGACGAAAGTGACTTGAATGAGCAATTTTAGTAAAAAGTTATGGGCCGGGCAAGTACTCTATGCATACACGCTCAATGTACGGTGGTGAACGTTTATCAAATTGTTACCAATCAAACAATACTGGTGGCCTCAAGTAATAACCTGCGCTACCGTGTATGGGCATAAATTAAAGTTTCTTTTACATTGTCAATACGCGGGATCTAATGCAAGACTTAGCTTGACATCAATACTAAATCAGATGATACTTGAACATCGGGACTTAAACTTAGTTAGAATTCAAAACATTTATAAAACTAAATGTTAATGAAAAAGTAATTCAATGTTCCTGCGTATGTGTGTTGAGTTTTCGGCCGATTTATGAATATTTTTAGTTGTTTCAGCTATGGCACAGAGAATATTATTTTATTGGGCCAATTGGTGGAAACTATTTGACAACATTGTCCATGCGATAACCAAAACGATTTAAAATGTTCCTACGTATGGGCAAGGCGTCACTCATCAACGTACTTGCTTTGCCCGCAGCTACTTAATCTGGGAGATCCCAGAAGCAATACATCTACTGCATGCTCATCGTTGTCGGTACCTTGATGTTAATCTTTTTTTAGACACCATTGAAATACTTGTCCTAGTATTGATATGATAAATTTTACTGCTGAACGTAAATTAGATGTTGAAATTTTGTTAATTTTGATTCCTTTTGTAGACTACTAATTCCTTTTATACACTGGTTGATTTTCTTTTTTTCTCGTCTTGAATTAACTAATTTTTTTCGAGGTTCAAATTTTTGTTTTTCTGTATGAATGAAGTAGAAATTACATTCATTTTGGTTTTTTGGCCGTATATGTCATGATTAACATTACTGGTTTTGTATCTTCTATTTTTTTGGGGCCGGGGGAGGGGAGGGAGGGTATTGGAAATCTACGGAATTGGAAATCTACGGAATTAATTCCGTACAAATACAATCCAGGAAAATTACACAAATCAATAAATGTATCAAATTGGATTTATCGCTAAAAAGTTATAAGATTCTATCTTCTTTTCGGTTTAAGTACCTCTTTGTAGAAAGTTATTTCATTGTAGAAATATTCGACGCTTCTGAAAGTTTTTCTCCTTCCGAGATTTTTCGGCAGTGATTTAACGACCAGTTTTATCTCGATATCTTTGCCATCTGCATTCGCATTAACCGTAATCCTGTCCACTTGTGCTAAATAGCTGTCGCCTTTAGTAGGAGGAGGTTTGAAAGTCCAATCCGTTACTGTAATATCGTTACTTCCAGTTGATTTTTGTATTGCTTCCCGCAACGTCTCTTCGGTGAAATATTTGCTCACGCCAGAGAGCAATTGTAAATCTTTGCCCATTTTGCAGAGCCTGAAGAAAGAATAGAGAAATTCGTATTTGAATTCTGGAAAAAAGTTTTTGTCCATGTTTTGTGAAAGAAATTATGATTGTAGGCTTTTTTGATAGAAAATAAAATTGAGAGGTACTAACTATTGCAACAAATAGCGGATAAAACTAATAAAAAGATTTAGGGAAAAGAAATTGTGAGAAAATAAAATCATAATTATTCTTCGTGTTTTCGCCATTATATACGAAACTTTTCACCCGGTCTGTAACTACCTGTAGTGCTGAAAATTCTCATTTTACTGATATTTCGCTATTTTATAAACTGTAAAATTTTTATTAACGTGGTACCATTTTTAACATAGGTCCTAAACATCCTTATACCTTTGCAGTAAAAAATCCTATTAACAGGGGATTATTCGAGAAGCGGATTAACCGTGAGTCTGCGTGGTTAAAATTATAAAGTTTGAGAAACATTTAGAATTTTTTTTTCATGTAAAAAGAAGTAGTGCGCGGCTGAACAGTGTCGTGAAGGGACTTATTTTTGAACGAATGCGAAAACGATACCAAATACATACTTACATTTATCGTGTTTCATATTGTGGATTTCAAAAAGATTCATTTTTGACAAGACGGCGAGCTTTTTATAAAAAAAAATATAGTAATTTATATAGTATGTTGAATTTTTGTCAAATAAAAAAAACTAAGAGTAATATAAAAATCCGATGGTCGATTTCGGAATTCTTCAGGTACTTTTTAGACAATAGTGTCTTCCGAAGGTCGTATCAAGACCATGTGTCGCTTTTTATTAAGAAAGAGTTCACGGGTACTACTAAAATCAAATTGAGATTGGATTGATCAATATAAAAAGTCGTACAAGATTTACTCCGGATTAACCGTGGTTTCAGTTATCCATGGATCCTTCGGTCCGAGGCACCTCGGTTGATTTTCCTGAAGGACTTATATTACTATAGGCAAAAAAATAATCATATATCATTATTCTGCTTCTTCTATTTCGAATATACTAATAAGCCGTCAATAAATAAATACCAAAGTACAAAATTTGGGAAGCAAGATCTTTTATGATTCTACACAAGCCGGTCGATAAAAAAGTGATCGACTATTTGAACACAGGGTAAGACAGTATTCGCCAACACAATGATTTTCGAATAATTTTTAATTTGGTTTTTTTACTCTATCTCATATTATGTCTTTTAAGACGAATTAAAATTTTGACAAACCTTAAACCAGTTAGCGATAAGCGTTGACAATAATTTTTAAAAAAGTTTATAGATGTTGACGTGGAAGTAAAAGTCGTGAATCGGATGCACTACTTTACTGCTGTTTCCACCGCTCACATGTATAGACTGTAGAATGTAGGATTATGACTTCGTTCGGCAGAGTAGCAAGTGTGCACGGTTCATCTCGCCTCTGTTTCAATCTGCCCGTTCAACTGGCCTCTTTCCCAACTCTCCAACATTCCCAACTGATCTTCGTCCCAAATGCCCAATCGTAGCAAGTGTACAGTGTGCCAAGTCAGCAGTGTAGCAAGTAGATGCCGGACTACGGCCCAATGTGTCAATCATCCCGCTTAACTTGCCTTTGTAGTAACTCTTCAACATTCCTAACTGGCCCTGGTGCCATCTGAGCAGCGTAGCAACCGCGCACTTCCCCGCCACTTGCATATCTTCACTCTCCACCCGCCGTTCTTTTCGAGTGAAATCGCCTATACTCGACCATCATCGCAGTGGGTGGTCGTTTTATCGATTACATAGTACTCCCCAGAAAGTGAGCTCTATCGTACCAGGGCCGTAAAAATATCGTACATTGACAAACATTATCGGATTTTTCCAACATACGAATTAAAATGACTAACACGATTTTTTAATGTGCAAAAAAGGATTTCTTTTTAATTTCACCTTACAACTTACACACTTGCAGTTTTGATATGCATGTTTATAACAAAAAAACATATGCAGCGATTTCGTATTACTAATCGAGTGCTGGCTACAGCATTGCGCGGTCGCGGTACAAAATGGCCCGTGTTTCGAACGTGTACGCCATACCAATCTCAAAATATTAATAAAAATAGAAAATTGCAGAGATCAATAACAATTGAACGATATATATATTGTGACGGAAAATTCTAACGCCACAAAAGCCCGATTCTCTCGCTCGTATTAATTTATTTAATTTTAATTGGGCGCCAGCCGCTAAAGCGACATAATACGAGAGAGAGAGAGAGATAGGCGGTTGTCCAGCTTCGTTGCAGCGGAATGGGCGAGGTCATTGGATAATAAAAGAAAATAAATTGAGCACATTATAATTTTTTTTCTAAAGAAAATATAAATGAGAATTATAATTTTATTGTTTAATAACTTTTAACTGTATAATTTCCAAATTATAATCATTGAAGAACCGAATTTTATTTCAAAACACAAAAATAAAATTAAATGATAATAATAATAATAATACGGGAAAACGCTACCGGACAAAAGAATTTCGCGATCACTCACTCACGTTGACACTCATACGACCGGGACGCTACACACTCTTATAATTTTATAACGAGCCCGCAATTTCCTACCGTGGATTTACTCACGGGAAGGAACGAAATGATTGTCAAAAATTAATATCTCATATAAAACAAAGATAGTTGTTACGAATTTTACCGTGTACCCGCTATTCGGTGACGCGGCCGGGCTATTGGTCTTGCAACCCACGAAAATTCTTTCCCGGTCTCACGCATACACTCACACTCTCATAACCCGCACTTCTTCTCACACTCTCATAACCCGCACTTCTTCGCGAAGATTCCCATGTCCGGACTCTATTAATTAATGACGAAAAATTAAGTTTAAGTACACGAAAGAAATGGAGACCTCGGATTCAACCACGACACAATTATTACCCGGAATCAAATTATATCACGAGCCGCCTCGCAAAGCTCGCAAACACGTGGTAACAATCGAGAAAATTATTTTTCTTTGTAGCGAAAGGCGAAGCCGCCGCCGCGATTGAACTCTAACATTTGCCGGGATGGTAACTTTTACAATATTTATTTTAATATTTTATTGAGGGAAAATCATTAACAAATTCGGGATAAACCCACTGGCCAACTCGGAAAGCGAGAAGGAGAGAGCTTTTGCTAATAATTACCGTTGATTACACACGTCCGTCCCGCTCAATGCTCACCGAGAATCTCCTCGAATCGAGAGTCACACACGACACTCTCACCCCCTTTTTCCCTCGTTCTCTCGAATATTCGCGAAGATTTGCGACAGGCGCGTGAATGAAGCCATTTAGTCGCGGGCGTTAGACAGGGCTCCGAATTTCTATCGGGAATAATTATTTAGTTATTCGTTACTTTTAACAACTCCTAGCCCAAATAATAAGTTCGCAACGACGATAAATAACAAGAGAAAAATATAGGGAAGATTTTAATAAATAAATTAACGGGATTATCTTCGATCATCGTAACCAGGGTCCGACGTCACCCAATATTGCGACTCCCCTGAAGTATTGACTGGAAAACGACGATGACCAATAGCGTCGTCCAACGATGATAATGTTCTCGAAGATTCCCGAATATTCCCCAGATTGATGTACCGAGTGAGTGTATATGTCGGTGTCTTGTAGGTGACCAATGCGTACGAGCCTCGCTCGAAGTACGCCGATGTTGCAAACGAAATTCGAAGTCTCTCTCTCTCTCTCTCTCTCTCCGACTCCCTTTACCATGTTGTTGTCTCTCTCCTCGCTACTGCTTTACTCTTATTCTCTCCAATAATTCTCGCCGGCCAATGAAAAACAAAATAAATATTCCGGGACGCAATTAATAATTAATTATTAACTAAATTTTAATCCTTTTTATCTCAGATAGGTCCTACGAGGCTGTGTCGTGGTTGGAGCATCGAGCGGGAGAAGCAATAATGAGTTGCTTTTAAGTGATAATTAAAATTTTCGTCACAATATATATTTAAATTTTTGTTCATTTTTCTTAGAATCTATTTTTGACTAGGAACTAGGAACGAAGACAATCGAATATTGACGCGAATTGCTATCAGGGGTCAGGGATTAAAAAATTGGCACCGTTATACTGTCAATGTCACTTAATTCATCTTCATGTAGTTGATGAAGTTTGGGAGTAGTACTTTTACTAGCGTCCTTAGAAGATTTCTTCGGATACATGACGGATTTTGTCATACGACTATAATCCTCCTTAGATGGTTCGAAGCTAATACAACCATCTTGCACTCGCTGTTTTGTTAAAAGAATGCCATTTACAGTTGAAGTAATCAATTTATTGCGCGATTTGATTTTGATCAAATTCACCTGACTGAAAAGCCGCTCGCAGTCAGCATTTGCATGCGGTAACGATATGACGTCAAGTACGAATTTTGAAAGACATTTAAAAGTGAGGCCTTGATCACTTTCATCAACGGTCAACAATTTCGCATAACACGCGTCGACGTTTTCTTTTGTTTCAATATCTGTTGGCAACTCAAATCGAGGTAATTGTCGCCACTCGTCATCAATTGCTTGATATTCTTCCGGCTGGACTATACGAGGTAAAGCTTTCATCAGTGGTAACAAACTTGGCAAAAAATCCCTAGTTTTCTGAAGCATAGCCTTTGGCGGATGTAAATAACGAATTGTTTGGAGAACTGGGTCTTTAAAATTAAACCGCTGTTTGATTTGCCTGCATCCTACTTCTAAAAATGAAGCACACGTCGTTCGAAAAATTGATTTCAAGTTTTCATTTTGGTGAATTGTAGGCAAATTCAACATTGTCATGACTTCAATCCCGAGATACATTTGTTCTGGGGGCAAACGTTGTGCCTTGTTGCACGTATCGATTTCGTCAATGTTTGTCGCATTAATGTAACTTTTGCTCAAGTAACATTCTAAAAGCTCTCGATAGACTGCACACATCTTATCGTGGAGAGTTGTTATGATAACTGACTGCGATTGAAACAACTCATTCAGTTTTGTGAATTTGAGCAATACCCACTTCAAAAATAAATAATATAATTTTGTTAGTGGATTATCTATTTCTTCAAGAATTTGTGTAACGGAATGCAATCGAGCGGTCAAAACTTCTGCTTAAAAATATAATTTCAACGCATCCCACTGCTCCAGAATCCTCGTTACAACGGCGATTAAAGAAAGCCATCGAGTTTGTGCAAGTCGGAGGATTTTGTGGACATCAATGTCCAAGAATTTTTGAAATTGTTGGAACTGATGCTGTCTTTTTGAACTGTTTTTAAATTCGTTGTATACGTTGCGTGCGAAGTGTTCACAACTGCGTGGCAATTCCTTGCACGCTTCACTAGCGCACAAATGCAACAAATGACATAAACATTTAAAAATGTATATCCCCTTACAATGTTCACGGAATCGGCTTGCAACCGAATTTTCTCGTCCCATCATTGTGCTGCATCCATCCAAAGCAAAACCAATCACATTTTTTAATGGGATATTGTAAGAGGCGAGTGATTTGACCACAATATTGAACAAATGCTCCGCTGTTGCTGCCTCGACATTTGAATCTTCTTCAAAAACTGGGCATAACTCCCAAAATTTACTGAGAACTCGACCTTTTTTGACATCGAAGTACCTGAACAAATTGTACAAATATACGTTAAAATCTATTTTCAGTTATTATTTCCCTTCATTAATAAATGATAATTTGAATATTAATTTTTGATGTTTTTACCTTACGATGATACACATTGTTTTGACCGCAGCAATATCCGTGCACTCATCGATGAAAATACTGAAATATTTCGATCTCAGCTAATTAGCAAGATGTTCTTTCTCTGTATCCCCAATCAGATATTTAATCACAGACGCCCCTTTTTTCGACTTCAATTGCATTTCTTTCGCAATTACGGAATCCGGTATACATTATTTGAACAACGGCGTCAAGTGATCTAATGCTCTGAATGAAACATTGTGTTCAGCCAAAAAAGGGCACAATTTTATTTCTAATTTTTTGGTACATTCATTAGTCGTTTTTTCAGGGGCTTTAGTCATAAACTTTAGTAAAACTTTAGTAAAACATATTCATTCTGGGCTGAGTCGGCAATATCGACTGTTTTCGATGTTTCTCAGATTTCAGATGGTTTTTTAGAACGGTAAATTCCGCTGTCATAACCGTTTCGCATCTTCGGCATTTCGCTTTCGTGCAGTCAGGTATTTTCACCAACCATTCTTTGAATTTGCTGTCGGTCAGCCAGGCGTCGCGAAATTTTTGTTGCCGATGTTTTTGGCTCATTTTAATTTTTCTTTTTGGCTGTGTATTAGACGGGCTCGATTCTTCTTCCTCCTCTCCTTCGACGTGAATCACACCTTAAAAGGTAAGGTTATTTGTTTACTATTGAGGTTGAGGTATGAGGACAACAACGAGATTGCGAATATTGCATGAAGCATTTTTGAGGGTTATTACGAAAATCTACCTAATAACAAATGAAAACGAACAAGGTCAGTATGTCAGTAAACGTGTCTTCACATACCTGTAATTGTGTACTTTGAACCTCAACGAGCTTTAATCGCTAAATAAATCCAACTCAAATGAAACCCACTAAACTCAAATGAATCAACACAAAACCTTTTCAGATATTAACCGTCACCAAAAATAATAATAGTATGCAAACATTAGTATAGCTTCCCAAACGATATTTTCGGGGAATTTATCAAAACACGAAAGCTTGATATTCCACGATTACTCCGCCAGGTCGCGCTAAAGTTGATAACATGTGGCGCCACAGCGTGTAGCGAGAATACGTGAAAATAGGTGCTAAAAATTCAGAAAGCACTGGCGCTCCTTGCATTTCAAATTCGCTTCAGGTTGTACTCAACCTAAGTATATTCGAGAACAACAGTCATATCTGAAAATTATCGTATTTGTTGTATGATTACCAAGCGATTATCGTATAAAAAAGTAATTCATGAAAATTATCGTATTTTTTCGTACGATACTGAACTATCATCGTATATCGTACCGACATCAGATTTATAGTATAGATACGATAATTATCGTACGGTTACTAACAAGTGCTCCAGTTCGCCACCATGCCGATATATTGTTGTTCGCTATTGAATCGGCGGATTATTTCTATTTAAACATAAACTAAGCTGCACTTTATTGAATTATTTAAGGATGCTGCACACATATTCATGGAAATAATTTATTTGTTGCATGAAAATTGCATTACCAACCGATGTGCAAAAAATGTGTAAAAATTCAGTCATTTTTGAACCCACTTCAAATAAGACAGAGGTTCTCAATTCGACCGCTTAATTTTATCATTTTTTATGTATGTTCACGTATGACTTTTTATTAAGTACACCAATCGGGATAAATCGTTTTTCGGTTTGCAGAAGGATCTCTCGAGATGCTTCCATATTAATTTCATCATGATCTGACGATGACTTTAAGGGGACCGTATGGTCTAGAAATTTGAAAAAATCGATTTTTTTTTTTTTTCGATATGTCGAAAGTATAGTATCTCAAGAATATACTGTGAAATTTTCATGCGGAAATTCTCAATATTACAGCTTCTACAGCCCATAACGCAGGTAGAGAGCGGTCCGCGCGCTCCTAACGGGTCTAGCGCTAACCGGTAACCTAATCGGAGCGCAGCAGCTGTCCCAATCCTTCTCCGAAAATATATACCTGTATATAGTACATACTATATACCTATATATACTTTTCCCTTCCCCGAAATATACCTATTGTCGAACATTTGTGAGGGAAACGGTCATTTCGCTTTCCCCTGACTTGATCAGTACAACGTTACGTTTTGACGAACCAACATCGAAAATTTTGAAATAAAATATCAGAAAATATGGATAGAAAGCAAGGCCGTGACTCTTCTAGACGACCATCTTCTGTAGGTCGCAAAAGATATTTCAAGGGCAATCGATTCACTGTCGAAAATACTACTGATTTTACGAGCACGTCTGCGAAAAAATTAAAAGGCAATGAGGAATTGGAAGTAAACGTTAATCCTACTTTCAATTATTGCATCATCGAATTCAGCATGATATTTTTAACGTTGCAACAGTTGTTGAAGTGTAAAGATTGTAACGGTGCGGTCACTTTTAGCAAAAACGGACAACGTGGTCTAGGATTCAAACTCTCTGTGAAGTGTGAGTGTAAAGAAACTTTTATTTTGTCTTCGCCGTTAATTGATAAGGCATTTGAAATCAACCGTCGACTTGTTCTCGCCCTGAGAATGCTTGGAGTAGGATTTGAAGGCTTGAAAAATTTCTGCGGTCTCATGGATCTTGGACAAGGAATTTGTAAGAGTACATATTACGGCATCGTGGACAATATAAAAATTGCAGCTGAAGCCGTCGCGAAAATCGTTTTCCAAAGAGCATTGAAAGAAGAAGTCGAGTTGAATGTAAAAGCTGGGCGTCCCGCGGATGAACTTTCTGTGTCTGGTGATGGATCGTGGGCGAAACGTGGATTCTCATCGCTTCTCGGTATTGCCTCGTTAATAGGGAAATACAGTAATAAAATTTTAGATGTTGTCGTCAAATGCAGTATATGTCAAGCCTGCTCTCAATGGAAAGGCCAAGAGGATACGATTGAATATGAAGCGTGGTATCGAGAGCATGAAGATCACTGTGACGCAAATCATACCGGAAGTGCTGGCAAAATGGAGGTAGACGGCATCGTGGAAATGTTCAAGAGATCGGAAGAGTTGTACAACGTAAAATACGCGAACTATATCGGAGACGGCGACACGAAAACGTTCAAAGCCTTATTGGACACAAAGCCTTACGGGGATGATTTTTTAGTTTGCAAAAAAGAATGTGTTTTGCATGTTAAAAAACGTTTGTACAAACGTGCTGTTGATGCGAAAAAAAAACATGCACAAATAAAGAAAGCAACAAAGAAATTGACAGAAAAAGAAGAGGGAAAAAAGACACAGCGGAAATCGATAAATAAAACACCGAAGCGTCAACAATTGACGAATAAATTATTGCAAGAGCTGTCAACTTATTACGGTCTAGCAATTAGACGTAATTCAGATTCGACTGAAGGGATGAGAAGTGAAATATGGGCAGCATATTATCACAAAATTTCAACAGATGAAAATCCGCAACACTCGTACTGTCCTCCAGGTTCCGAATCGTGGTGCAAGTGACGTCAAAGTGAGGCTGCAGGTACTTTAGACACCTACGAGCACCCACCTGCTCTGTGCGATGAAGCACAAGAGATATTAAAACCAATTTATGAAGAATTGACAGCAGAGACTTTATTGGAAAGGTGTATTGGCAGTAATACGCAGAACAATAACGAAAGTTTCAATGCTTGCGTGTGGCACCTTGCGCCGAAACATCTGTTTGCCGGAAAAAAAATCATTGATATTGCCACTCACATTTCCGCTTGCATATTCAATGAAGGATTTGCATCCCTATTGAAAATAATGGAGACCATGGGCATAACAATCGGGCCACAAGCGGAGCAACTAGCGCAAAACCGAGACGAGCTGCGAGTATCGAGCGCCAACCGTAGGAGCACGGACAACTCCAAAGAGGCTCGGACAGCTCGAAGTAATGAAAGGAGTGAGGAAATCTTGAATTATGAACGTTCCGAAGGAATCCTATATGGTGCCGGAATCGCGGATTAACTGTAAGTATTCAAAATTTGCTCAATTTTTGAAAATATCTGTACCTCAAACTTTAAACTCATTTATCTCGAAACGACTTTTTTCGGCACTGCGCAGGTGAAAACAAAAAAACTATTCAACCGAATCACTTGAAATTTGGATATGTTGTTCACAACATGTATGGCTATCGTCGGAACTACAATCATAATTTTATTTAAATAATTTCTTATTGTTTATACTAAAAAACTAGTGAAAAAAAACCCGATTTTACGAATTTTTTTTCAAAAGCGCGCCATTTTGTCAATTTTTAATTTTTTCGATTTGTTCTAGTCCCGACCATAACTGCACTCTTTCTGATTAAGAATCTTCTTGAATTTTGTGTTTCAGATGAGTAGAAGTCTCGGATCGATCTTCACCGTCCGGGTCGGATTTTTCGAGAGGGTCGTCTTCAATGCCAATTATATGATAATAAACACTGTTTTTAAAATTAAAAAAAAATTTTTTTGTATACTTAATAAAGGTAGTAATAAACCCGAAAAGTTAAAACATCGATTTTTAAATTTTTTATGGCAAAAAAAAAATCGTGAAAATAGGTGAAATTTTCGTGCTCTAGACCATACGGTCCCCTTAATATTTTCGTAAAAGATTTGTAGCTGGTAAAAAGTTGATATTTTTTGTCATATATATTCGATGTAAAATTACAAACAGATCATTGCAGATATCGAAAAGTATATTTTAATGAGTATTACATATAATTAACTAACTTCGAAAAAGGAGGTGATTCTCAAATCGATTCGTTTTGTTTTTTTTTTTAATGAGATAAAATTATTTTTTATACCAAGCCACACATCACTGCGGATATCAAAAAGGTCATTTTTAAAGCATTAAATAATGTTTTTTGAGCAAATATAATTGAACATCGAAAAATAATCACCTTTAAAATGCAGACTTCAAGAAAGTTTTGAAGAGTAAAAGTTGAATATATGAAAAGTCAAAGCTATGGCGGTAGCTTGTTATATAAAAAAAATAATGATTAAAGTCTGCGCCGAAAAAATTTCTTGAAATGAATTTCTAGAAAAATACTTTCAAGTTGAAATAAATTTCTACTCGAAAAATATTTCATATCTATTCGGAAAGACAATCAAAATCAATCGTTCAAAGAAGATTTTAATATGATGAGTAATTCGGAGGTCTATAAAATATTATTGAATCAAGGAATTGTTGCTAGTCCTCTAACGATCCAATTATAGTGATAACTTTTTTCTTTGAGTAAATTTACTTTATGTGGTACGATAACAAGGTACGAGACTGCCTGATTTACTGCTTTCGTTAAATATTGTTGTTAATATAAGACGATATTAGGTGTTTTTCCAGTATTTAATACGCTGGGATGGATTAAAAAAGTAATTCTATGTGAAATCACTGTACATATAGATTGATGACATGTATTCTCAAACGATTGGTAGATTGAATAACCAATAAAAATCAATTGTGTTTATATTCAAACAATGAACGAATAACAAAACTAATTTCATAATCACCATAATTAATAAGAAGATTGATTTGTTCTTATTGAATTGAATTATTAAATAATTAATTGGTTAATAACAAAGGTCTGTAAAATATTAGTCACTAAAAGCTGCTGTAAAAGTTAGTGATACTCTTAATTGTAGTCCTAACTAAATATCAAGTTAGTACCTAAAATAAACATACCATATCAAATTTATGTAAACGGAGGACACGTGTATTTTAAGGGAAAAAAAACTGACAGTTTTCATGATATATTCGGTGTAAAAAATGTAGCTACCATATAGTATTGTATTTTTTATATTTGCTTTGTGTAATTATTTAACAATCAGAACATAAAATTAAAGATAAGAGTATCATGATTTAAAAAATCAGAAATATCTTGTTTTCGTTAACCAACTAGAAGCTCGTATAAGAGCATAGGATTTACGACAAAAACTGAATCAGGTCCTACTGCTCATTCATCAAATTCAAATATATTATTTGAAAAAAAGTGCGGTGAAAAAACAAATCCTCGTGAAAGGGGACCGCTGTCAAAATATATTTTCATTAATGAAGAAAAAGGCATTCCCAATGTTAATTAAATGGAAAAAATTCAATGTCGACGATGAACCTCTAAATATTTTTTGACAGCGGTCTCCTTTCACGAGGAGTGGTTTTTAGATATTAACTAAAGATTTTCGAATGAGCACCTTGAAGAAAAAAAATGTTGCGCTGAAACGATACATCCTACTCTCTATTCATATACATCTTTACCCATAAATATTGACAAAAAAAATTCTAATCCAATACAACCCTAATTATTTACAATTTCATTCCGATACAACTCTATGAAAGAAGTGATAGTCAAGTCGCTACTTCATTAATCATCATCATGAAGACAGCGATGGGTTCGCGGTCGGTGTGAGGCTCCGGCCATCACCAAAGTTAAGCAGCCCTGGGTGAGGCCAATACTTGATTGGGTGATCGCTAAGTCATGCACAGGCTCGCGCATCAATCGGTGAGCGGGAGGCAGTTTTTCTCAGTTTCTGATGGTGCTAATCAATTGAAACTCAGTAAAAATATAGCTGCCTGTATCGGCCGGATTTCCCCGACTTTCCCTTGACTCTCGTGCAAATGCGATAGAGTAGTGCATTAGGAAAGACTGGTTGTAGGCAACACTCTTGGGGGGTTTCTCAGGAACATGGAGATTAAGAAATTGGCAATTAGTGAAGTGGGCTCAAAGTGATGGGAAGAGCCCATAAAAACTCGCGGGGTATACACAGTAACAATAATTTAAAAAAAAAAAAAAAACAATATCTGAACATTATGCCAGGATTTGAATGACTCAATCTTCTGGGCTACAATTATATAAAATTTTATTTGCTGTACTACATTGGGAGCAGATAATAGAATGATTAAATATTACAGTAGCACGACTTGATTGTCACTTGTTTCACACAGTTGTAAAATAGCAAAAATCCCCTCTCGGGGAAAAAAAACTTGGACAAGTACATTGGTGGTCCCTCGTTTCCCTATGATATCACAAAAAGTCCAAAACCCCACTTAAATTTTTTTTTTTTAATGTTTACTAATTTTATTCATATTCCGGAGGGAAACCAACCATATAGATCACGAAATAACCGGCCAATAAACCAGACTTCACAATAATTGTTACTTTGAATTTATTTCCACAGAACAAAACAAGAATCAAAACATTAAAAAATCAGAATTATCAAGATGAGAAAAACACCACTTATAATTGGTGTGTAAGAAGTATCAATAGTCTAGAAAAAAATGAAGAATGATCGACATTTAAGTTACGTGCAGCAGTAAAATTTATGATATCAGTACTAGGACAAGTATTTCTTTGATGACTGAGAAGATATCAATATGAACGTACCGGCAACGTAGGGCATGCAGTTGGTGCATTGCTTCTGGGATCTCCTAAGTTGAATAGCTACTTTTGTTTTGGCTATGGCGTGACCAATGTTGCCAAATAGTATTTACTTACATGACCTAATGAAACAACATTGCCTGCGCCGTGGCTAAAATAACGAAAAACAAGCAGGAACAGGAAGTTTCGTATAAGATCCCGTGCTTTTGTAATGTTAAAAAAAAAACATTAATTTATGTCTGTACATGATAGCACAGTTTTGTTTGTTTGGTAATAATTTGATGAACGTTCACCACCGTACGTTGAGCGTATACGCACAGAGTATTGTCCGGCCCATAACTTTTTATTAAAATTGCTCATTCAAGTGAAAATCAGTGGTCTCTCTCAAAAGTCAAGGGTCATAAATACGCACTTTTTCATTATTGGTAATATCTTATTTAATTTTTATTTTTTATGATTAATCCCGCATAATGGTTTAAATTCTCTTTTTCAAAACATAAAGGGCTATTTTGATAGTTGGCGCCCAAGAACATCAAAATGAAACGAACGGAGGGGGATTATTTTGTGTGAAATTTGCGTGATCTTAAAACTTTAGATACCAATTTGACGGTGCATTCAGAGCCCACATTGATCTTTTGACCATTCACCAGTGGTTACTTAGATCTTCTACTAATAAATAGTAGCTTTCCAAAATATAATAACTTTCGTTGCTGGCAATAATAGTTTTCGAAAGTATGATACGCTACATTGCTGGCAATAGTTTACTGATAATGAGTCGTATCTTCAGAAATTTCATAATTGACTGCACCTTATGTTAATGTAATTTTATGATGACTACGAACACCATTTTATTCCGATTGAATAGACGTCGAATGTTGTTTATGATACAAGGCCATTCTGAAATTCGCAGAAGAATTGATTTTCTTGTAAATTTCTGACGGCGAAAAGCAACGCATGCAACGAAAAGCACCTCCAATTTGATTTTCACTTGAATGAGCAATTTTAATAAAAAGTTATGGGCCGGACAAGTACTCTGTGCGTATACGCTCAACGTACGGTAGTGAACGTTCATTAAATTATTACCAATCAAACAAAACTGTGCTATCATGTACAGACATAAATTAATGTTTTTTTTTTTAACATTACAAAAGCACGGGATCTTATACGAAACTTCCTGTTCCTGCTTGTTTTTCGTTATTTTAGCCACGGCGCAGGCAATGTTGTTTCATTAGGTCATGTAAGTAAATATTATTTGGCAACATTGGTCACGCCATAGTCAAAACAAACATAGCTATTCGACTTAGGAGATCCCAGAAGCAATGCACCAACTGCATGCCCTACGTTGCCGGTACGTCCATATTGATATCTTCTCAGTCATCAAAGAAATACTTGTCCTAGTACTGATATCATAAATTTTACTGCTGCACGTAACTTAGATGTCGATCTTTCTTCATTTTTTTCTAGACTATTGATACTTCTTACACACCAATTATAAGTGGTGTTTTTCTCATCTTGATAATTCTGATTTTTTAATGTTTTGATTCTTGTTTTGTTCTGTGGAAATAAATTCAAAGTAACAATTATTGTGAAGTCTGGTTTTTTGGCCGGTTATTTCGTGATCTATATGGTTGGTTTCCCTCCGGAATATGAATAAAATTAGTAAACATTAAAAAAAAAAAATTTAAGTGGGGTTTTGGACTTTTTGTGATATCATAGGGAAACGAGGGACCACCAATGTACTTGTCCAAGTTTTTTTTCCCCGGGAGGGGATTTTTGCTATTTTACAATATACAATACAATACAAAACCCATTACTATTCAAATCTGGTCATTATACTATTACAAAAAATATTTTAATAAACATATATATATATATATATAGTGGAGAGCAAAATAAAAATATCGAATGCACTAAAAAAACATTCTATATAGATATACTCAACCAAGCTAAAATAATAACTTTGAAAATTCGATTTCTCAGAAAATATTGCGAGTCGCCAAAAATTCTTTTAAGTGTTTTCTTAAAACATCAAAGGGAATATCTGTACAAAATTTCAGCTCAATCCGAGGTCGGGCCTTTTCGGAAGTTTAGCCTATGCAACAAAGTAACATTTAAAAAAATGCAAGCATCAACCACGAGATTTGTAGAGAATTTATCATGTTGAAGTTTGCATCGTTCGGATGCAACGATTTTTTTTTTTTATATTTTTCATTTTCAACAGTTACCGAGTTCCCGGATTCTTTATTTCTGAAATATGTTTCAGATACTTAAAAACGAATCTAAAAAAAATTTGAAGAAAATCCACCGTCCGAAACTCACCCCCTCTTAGGGGGTGAATTTTTGGATATTTTGTTTAATTTTCTAAAGTTATAGAGTTTCCGGTTTATTTATACTTTACATACATCATAGATAATTAAAAACAAACGACTTATACTAATTACGATTATTTGTGCAATTGTTCACGGAGATACGGAAATGTTATTTTTATGAAAATAATATTTTTTTTTGTACTGCGATCAAAAATTTGATTATAGACACAGTTCTGTTTTCTATTATTTCTTACGAACTACAGTTCTAAACTGGAATAAATATAGATCACTTTTAAAAGTACTTTTATTAATATTATCATTTTCGAGAGAGTCTCATAATCGATTATTGCCGGATCAGTACAAAGGAAGTTACGATAATAAGATCTACGATGTCTTATGTTAAAATGATCTCGGTAGTCGTATTTTAAGGAGTTACGACAATGAGAGAATGGGCTCGTTGTTGAAATTATTTGGTTGCACTCCGGACAAAGCTCTATTGTCCTCAAGAACTATTACGTTGCGACTAAAATCCTCCAACTGGACGAACAAATATCTGTACTCGTATTTACCGGACGCGTTCTAAAGGACATAAGAAAAATTTGTAACAGAATAAAATTCGAGCCAAAAATAATGAATCACAGTTTGCTCAATTTGATCAAGTTAAATTTACTTATTGATATTGAAGTTTGGTTCTTGGAATGCAATACATTTTTATTAACATTTTCCGACACTTGTTTGATTATCATATCAATGATTAATTATATTTCTTCTTTAGATAAGAAAATCACAAAATAAAGCGATTTTAATGGAGTTTTAAGTTGAAAATTCCACCAAAGTTTTTCTGGTGCAGAGATTAAAAAAAAAAATGAGACACCCATTGTTTTTTTTTTTAATTATCGCAACAAAAATTTCATATGATTAAATTTCTTTACCTCTTGAACTTCCAAATGAACAGTGCCTCGTTTACGAATTCCTTGAATATAAAATTGCATTCTCATATGATTGACACCGTTCTGTTCGTACGAGGTGTGCCTCACATGGCCTCGTCTTCCTCTCCTCGATTCTTCTCCATAGGCTTTTATCGGTTCACCCAAAGCGTCTTTAACTCTAGAATCGTCGAGACAACGTTCCACAGCTTTGGTGTAAACGCTGTTGGGACTTTTGCCTGAGAAAAGTTCTCTGAATATTGCATAAAACATGAGAGCGGTGACTCCGACTCCGGCGACAATTACACTCATGTACCAGGCTGATTTTGTATTTTCCTTAACTGCAAAAACGACAACATTTTTTTTCTTTAGGATTCTCTGGCAAGAATTACAAATAATTTTAAATCAGCTGAAACTAAATTACCTACTTCCGCAAAGCCTGTTTGCAATTGACCGCCGGATTCATTGTGTTCCACCTTTGACAAAGATTTTGGATTGGAGTATCGTCGAGTCAAACTTGACGGGACCCCAGGATAGTAGGAAGAACATGAAATTGGATTGACGGAGAATATGGATGTTCTCCGTAATAAATGATTTATGGCTCTTGACGATGCCATTTTCTAAAAAAAAATATTTCAATTTTTTTTCACTCTGTTGTTCTCGTATTTATTGATTTATTTCAAAAGATTTGTACTAAATGTTTAAGATGACTACTAAATGTACTAAATGTTTAAACAAGAAATTTCGAACTTTTTGCTAAATATTCTTATTATTTAAGTGATAAATAATCGAAAGTATGATTTTCCGGGTTACGTAATTACAACAACAGTAGACGTAACCTAATATTTCGCAAAAATTGGTTTAAAACGTAAAGAATAATTATTTACAAAGAGAATTGACTGAAATTGATCGAAAATATCTTGCCTGTGTAACAAATCGATGTCCGATTAACAATGTGTACAACCGTCAACTGTTTTTATTTCATTCATCTACAAGTATCATAATCGAACTCGATCAACTGTGCTAAAACGTAATATTTCGCACTAATTAGCCGGTGTTCGCTATTTGCACCCTCCACTCTGCCTTACCAGCCACTTGTAGATGTTAATAAGTGATAAGTCGAGAAAATGAGATAGAGTCTAATGAGACATCAGTAGCGTGGGCGACGAGTTCGAGGAAACTCGCAAAATCAACGCACACGATCATTTTTTTTTGTTTTTTTAATCCAAAAAGTTTTAATTTAAAAGCAGAACAATAATGGTTGCCTGGGGATAATATTTTACGTTGAAATTTTTAAATACTAGATGTATATTTCAAGGGTGTTTTATTTAATAAAGCGCTTTAAAAAGACCAACAGAACAATGACGTTCTCGAAATGTGGCGGGACATAACCTTGAAATTTTTGAAATTTTATCTCAAGAGTGTTTCTTTTATCTGATGTGACTACAATTCTTATGACGACTAAGCTCAGATAATTAGTATTCAGTGAAATGATGAGGTGGTTCCGCCAATTCGATAAAAAAACGAAATAACACCAAAACAACAATGAATATTACGTACGAGGAAGTTACCATAACAGACGTCATAGGATGGATCGCTGTTGCAGTTATGGTTGTTGGCGGTGTTGTGCCATATATTCCACAGTATAGAGAAATTAAACGAAAAGAAGATACCGATGGATTTTCACTCTATGTTTGCTTAGCTCTTCTCATTGCTAATACACTTCGTATTATATTCTGGTTTGTATTTGCCAAACAATGCTTTTTTTTTGTCACGAGTTTTATGGTTTGATATAGAGAATTTGTTGCATAATTGTTTCTTTGATTGGTTCGGAAAATTTTTTGAACAGGTTTGGGAAATTCTATGAGATACCTCTCCTTTTGCAAAGTATTTTAATGAATTTGACAATGCTGTTGATGATAAAATTGTGCGTGAACATACGTAACAAAAATCAAATAATAAAATCCAAACAACGCGTGCTCATAGGTAAATATAAGCATGGTTGTGTATAATTCTTTGTCAATAATTTTATCACCACGCAACAGCAATTTTTCAATGCTAGATTCATAAGAACTTCTGGAAAGTCTACATTTTTCCATTAATAATTCATCGAATGGATTCTTTTCTGTAAATCTACTGTTGGATTGTATTTTTGCTTGATTCGATTTATACGAATATCGTATTATTGTGGTTGTCTCTATCTAATAATAATTCTATTAGATTTGGATACTAAATACTTTTGGAAATGGACAGACTTTCAATCGTACCTGGAGTTTATACTACTGTTTGGTCTACTGAGTGGAATACTCATGTATATATTCTCGAATAATATGATATTCGTCGAAGGAGTTGGCGCGATGGCTGCATTGACTGAAGCAATGTTGGGTGTGCCACAATTTTTGCGAAATTTACGTAATAAATCTACCAAAGGAATGAGGTGAGAAAAAAAATTGTTTGAATAATCATAAATATTTAAATGTTTGCAAGCATAACGAATTTCTTTTGACATTTTATTACAGTCTAGCCATGGTCATGATGTGGATGGTCGGTGATACTTTTAAAACCTGTTATTTTATACAAAGACAAGCTCCTATTCAATTTCGAATATGCGGCGCTCTACAAGTGATTATTGACGTATTGATACTTTTACAAGTTTATATCTATCGTAAAAATCCTCCTCCAGTTTCAACACTGGCACGAACAGACTAAATCAAAGTAATCTTATTGTCAATCGGAACCTAATCTTCCTTCATATCAAAGTAATTAATGTAAGGCTGTACAAATCTATTTTGTATTCGTTATAACAAAATATACGTTTGTGATTTTTATTAAAAAAACAACGACAAATAAAAAAATCATCCCTAATACCTCTGAATTCAACGTAGCAAAAATAAAACTGTATTTAAATCGATGTGTTTCGAATTTACCGGTTCTTATTTAGAACATTCGTCTCGATCGCCGGTAAAAGCAGATTACTATCAGTCGGTAAAAAGCTGCTATCGCAATTTCTATATATTTATTTTTTTTTTATATTTTTCAAATACAATGCGCAAACTGATTATAAAAATTCAATATTTTAAACACGGATAGCTAAGGCATTCATTTTTTTTTCAATCGGTGGAGACAAAAATCACTACGTCTTTTCTAATCTACAAAGCACTTCAAATGATTGAATCAGCCATGGATGAAATAATGAATTCTTTAAAATTGGAATCGCAGATAAAACAAAGTATTTGGCGTATGTATACAGAGGCAACGACTCGTTGAGACCGATCGGTATGTCAGAGACCGGAGTTTCGAAAATGTGATCGTCTGCGAATCGAACAAAATTTGGAAATTTTTCTTTCATTGAATGTATTATGTAACTGTTGTTTTTCTTTCTCCGAATGCTTGAAATAAAGTTTTCTATTGATATTGATACAGTGTGGGTTTAATGTTTATAATTTAACCAAATATTGAAAATCAATCGTGTACTTGAAGAGTTGACAAATGGGATCTGACGGAGTGGCCAAAAGGGACGTTGATAAAAAGGAGAATCGATTTTTCTTCGACATTGGTCTTATTCCAATATTCACTGTCCAATATTCTGTGAGTGAATATTGGAATCGGGCCAATGTCGAAAAAAAATCCTCTACCGACTACGAATTTTGATCACAGTGACATCTAGGAACCACACAAGTAAGCAAAATTTCGTCCTCGGCGGCCGTTCGATTAAAATTTTACGTCATTCTCGGGGTTCTTCTCGATCCGTGTTTACGACGTTGTGCTGGTACTGCGTTTTTCTGCTTAGGATTACCCAGATAGCAAAACGTACGATTCGGCATAATATAGATATAATATTAGCACGCAGTAGTACGGCGTACCCTGATCATACTAGTACCGTACGGTCACTTGGCTATCTGGGTATTCGTTACGAAAGCTTGTGTTTACATTTTTTAACAACACTGTGGCAATTGAAAAAAAATCATATCGATTATTTGTAATTTACGCTCGTTGTAATTCTGCGAATCGTTGAAGAATGTGAACACCTTGAATAAATATACTCCGCTTAAAGTGTTGCATCGAGGTTATATGATCTTAAAATTTATCGTGAATGAATTAAACAAACAATCAAAATGTCTAAACGTAAATTAGACGAATATTTGGAGACTCCTCCAAATCCTACGTATTATAAAGTTCCACCCAATAAATCTACAACTGTGCAAAATTCTCTTGACTCCGATGAGGAAGATGCTGAAGTTAACGAAGACCGATACAATGTTATGAACGAAGAAGAGTTCGAAGGTAAATACTTTTTTAAATAAAAAAATGACAATTATGTACGAAAAACAAATAAAATAAATGGTCATTCCCTTTGTGTTCGTGGTTAGCAATCTGTCGTCAGAATTTTACTAACGTTGTGTATTCTTTTTTCAAGGTATCGACGATGAACCTTTGACTGCGGAAACCAGTGCAGGATTTACTGCATTTAATATGAAAGAGGAACTCGAAGAGGGTCATTTTGATAAAGACGGACATTATCTCTGGAACAAGGAGAAAGAAATACGCGATAATTGGTTGGATAACATAAATTGGGTTCAAGTTTGTGGAAGACATTTATTTCGTATTTCTTATTTTTTCAAACAATCGAATAACGATGTTTTCCGAAAAACTGCATTCATATGAAAAATTTGATAAAATTACTTTAACTAGTTATTTTTTATTAATGAACAATATTCAAAAAAAAGATTAGTTCACAGCCGAAATTTGTTAAATAATTGCTGAACCAATTGCAAATTAATTTTTTGTGCTAAATTATCTACACTAACAAATTTACAAGTTTTTTTTTTTATAAAAAAAAAATTTTTGACAACTGAAATTTCGAAATTTTGCTGTTTTTAAATATTTTATCAATTAGCCTAGAACTAGTTGACAACATAATATTTTCAGATCAAACCCAGGCCCGAAGGAGAAAAATCAAATGCCAAAGACGACGAATCAAAAGGTCTGGCGGACAGCGACAGTGAGGACGACGAGGATATTCTATTTGATCCGACTCCTCTGTACAAGCAAATCCTAGAATATCTAGAGACAGGGGAAACAGTATCAAAAGCCTTGTGTAGACTTGGAAAGGGTAAAAAGAGGATGACAACAGCAGAAAGGTGGAAAAAGAAGAAAGAAATTGCCAAAAAGCAGGAAGGTGCTAAAAACGAGGGGGATTCTGGAAAAGAGGGAGATTCCAAAAAACAGGAAGGAGAAAAAATTGCAGCTGATCACGATGATAATTCTGAAAAAATAGTCAAATTGACTGAACTTGCTAACGAGCTCCTCACGCGCACTGGAAACATGGATATTTATCAGGAGAGTTACGACTCTATAAAAAAGAAGGTCACAATTTATTCTAATAATTTAATTGAAATAAGTAAATCAAAATTTCAATCCAAAACCTTGAATTCAAATAAGAAAAATTCATCAAAATCAATTAATCAAAACTATATTGTGAAAAAAAAGTATTTTCGGATTTACAAGGAGAAATCTTGGAAAATTAATCGCAAAAATCGGAAAAAATCTGAAACAAAAAAAATCGATTCAAATTCAATTCCTAAAATATTAAATTTTTATCTTATCACCCACTTTTTACAGGTCGAAAAAGGTGACAAACAAGAAACCGAGCTGGACATGTACTCGGACGATTTCGATACTAAAGAAAAAGCGAAATTCACCGACAACAATTCGACGAGCGGTGAGAAATCAACGGAAGGAGAAGAATCGAATAAAAAGGAGCAATCGGAGGATGAGAGCGTAACGTGGGAGTTGAAATGGTCACAGAACGAAGACGCTGAGATAAATGGTCCTCACACGACGGAACAAATGCAGGCTTGGTCAAAAGAGGGATATTTCAAGAGCGGCGCATGGGTTCGCCGAACTGGACAGCAAGGACAATTCTACAGTGCAGCGAGGGTTGATTTCGAATTATATTTGTGATTCGTCGTAAAGATTATTCACAAATATTCTAAAATGAATTTTTCAGGATTAGCGAGTTTCGATTTTTGAGAAAAAGTCCACAAATGATAAAAAATCGATTTTTTTTTCGGGTAACGACAATTTATTTCAAAATTTGTGAATAATTCGTTGAATTTCGTCTCCTCAGCCCTCGTCTTTTTCTTCGACGATTAATAGGCCCCAGGCTCGATCCAACGCACTTTTTGTAATAAGCAGTACAGTCTTCATTCTCCGATCCTGATGAATTTTGCCTCGTAACGCCATACCTAAGGGGAAAAAGATTCAATTAAGAACAAATCAATTTAAAACATCAAAAAAATCAATAATCGCGTTTCTTCTGCACTGTACCTTGTTAAATAATGAAAAAACGGGGACCGTGACAACATTAATTCCAGTTCGCACGTCAAACTCGCCCGGCAATCTTCCTTATCGACGTTCACGAATAAATCCATTATTTCCGTCATATTTAAGCTGTAACATCAAAAGATCGAGAGGCTTGGAAGAAAAGAGTTTCGAAAATAACTGTAATTATTATTCCATGCAATGAATTTTTATTTTTTATTTTAAATGTAAGGAAATATCAAAATATATTGTGCACAAATTGTAGGACGTTTAGAATGATTTTTAACCCACTTTTTGAGATTTTTGTTTGATCTGGAGTAAGATTCCGGATGTGGAGGCCAGTCGTTGCTATAAACTTCGTGGTCGTGGTGCGATGAAGAATATCCTGATAACGGTGGACCAGGGTAACTCGAATATTCCGGCGGTCCAATCGGTGGGTAATTGTTCTTGTAGAAATAACCCGTGTATTTTAGCAGACCAAGCAATTTAAAGGAGAGTGCGATAAAACCGATTAACGTCACAACTACCAGCACGATTTTGATCTTTATCACCACGAATGTTACCAAACTCTGCAGTCCTCCCATAACTGTGAATAATTAATGTATTTTTATGCTTTTTTCGACTCGCAACTTTGTTAATCATTTTTTGTTTAACGACGTGCGAATGTAACGAATTCTTTTCAATATAAAAAAAAACGTGGTTCGATATTTTTGTGAAAAAAAATTGAAGGAAAATCCAGAAATTCGATTTTCCATTTGACGAATTGTAACACGCATTTTTATATATACATTTTTTAGTTACAAAATACAAGTAACGAGTCAGTAAAAGTTTTTAGATAATTATTCAATTTTAAATCATTAATCGAAGTGTTTTGTCTAAATTTTTCAGTGAGTAAATTTCAATACCAAATTATTGTATAAATATGTAATTTTTTATGTAAAAAATTAACGAATTGTTCATTCTTAATTAATTCAGGTGTATCGACTCAATTTTCCCTACGAATTTTGATTTATCCATTTTTTTAACAGTTTCACTCAAGGTCGTGGGGTGGGGATATTTTTTTTGGATTCAAAATAGTTTTGGATTGATTATTCGACTCGAAGTTCCGTCTCTAATGAGCCTTAACGATTCCGAGTATATTTTTTAACGACGTGACTAATAACAGAGATTTAAAAACGAAAAATCATTCGAAACTAATAATTACAGGCAATGCGGTGAAGAGGATTAACATAAACGGTGCTGAAGCCGGACTTCCTGTCGGCTGAAAGTTTCATGAAATTGATATTGATAAATCGCCCGAACACTCAATTATGCTCGTCGATAATTCCCTACATTTACGAAGTGGAAGATTTTTATCTCTTCGCTGGATTCCACTTACAGAGAAACAAATCGTGATAAGGTTTGTGTTTTCGAGTCTCAACGGAGTTCGTGATTTTTCCTTTGTAGCCAGAATCGTCGATAAGTTGATTTTTAGGTCGAGATATTTCGCGACCTATCGCGAAAACAATTACAGTAAAAAACACGAGGATTTGAATAAATTTCATTTCGAATCGTTTCGTTATCGATCTTTTGCTATGAACAAGCAGCTTGTGCCACGATACACGAGTTGACTGAAGTCAATACGTTCTCGATATATATTTATACGAGGCTGCCAAAAATGCTCGACGAATGAAAACAGGCGAGTGTAATTTTTTGTACAAGCAAGGTCAAGACTCTTTGCTTTTCTTCGTTAATTGCGTTATACATACTTTACGAGACGAAACGAGCTCACACGTATTCTAGAAAGAACGAAAGAGAGAAAGCTGTTGATTCTAGTCTACAACAATTTTTTACACATAAAGAGGCGTAACTTTCAAGTTGACCCACAAAATTACTCCCAATTTCGACCTTTTGCTTCGCAACTTTCGATGCAAAGCGAGGAGAACATTTTCTACTGATAGTTCAAATTGTCAGCGAGTCGATAATTCGATTTTAACACTTCATGTGTCTCACTCTCGAAAATTATCCATCGGTTCTTATTTTTCAAATTTCTCTTTTATTTTCTTGAGGAATAACAAAATTTCTACAAATTTCGAACAGAGCGAAAATTGAATTTAAGAGGAACCGAAAATTACTTTCTATACAGTTAATAAAGTTTAATTTAATTGTGGCTAAAATTAAAAAATAAATTTGCTAATGATTTGATTCGATCTTATTGTTTTGTTACATCGTATCGATTTGGCGGGAAAGTCAGTCGAGAATCCTGGCGTTGGGCAAGTTGTCCTGTCGTTAAATAAAAAGAAGAAAGATGTTCGTTATTCCTAAAAAGGGAAGTGGGGTCACTTCTGTGATGTCGAGGCGTTTATTCTTCTTATCTCTCGTCCCATCGTATTTCGTGCTTTCTCTCTTTCGAACCTCTTTTACTTATTTTCTTGGCTGTTGTGTTCTCTCCATTGTCGCGTTGTTTTTCCTCGACCACCCTCGCGATATTATCACAAGAAAGAGCTTCTGTCTCTTCCTCTCTCTCCCTCTCTCCCTCTCTTTTCTATGGCCTTATTATGGACGATGGGAAATTGGGGAAAACTTGGCTATCTACTTCCGGACGTGGGTACTTTATCTTCTCCTTGTGTTTCCATCCTCAAACCGATTGTATTACGTTATATATATCCGGCAAAGCAATTTCGGATCTTCCGTCATCCAGCCTTTTGTCGAGGACTACTTTGATCCTCGAAACCACTTGACGTTCAACTACTTTCGTATAAGTGTGATCTGTACTTACCAAATTTCGTTCCATCCTCTCGCTCGTGGGATTAATATTCTTCAGGAATATAAAAACGACACAAATAAATCGAGGGACGTGATGATAGTACGTGGGGATAAAGCAAATGATACGAATGAAGATCGTACAAAGTACAGCAATCAAGAAAAAGATTTTTTACCAAGATTAACAATAACAAAATTCCAATAGAAATAAACTCTTTTTTGCTTTATTTTCGAATTCATTTGAACAAGAAGGTATAGTGTACCACGAGTTGCTGAAACCGGGTAAAACGATCACAGCTGTTCGCTATAAACAACAATTAAGGCGAGCAATCACTTTAGATGCTTCAAAAAATCAATTTTTTTTTTATTTCATAAATCGTTAGCAAAATATCTTAAGAATATACCCTGAAAATTTCAAGACTATGTTCGGATTCCTTCTAACGGTATGTATATAAATTATAAAGACTCTCCGCTCGACTCCCAAGCGCGCTCAAACGCGTTTTTCTCGAAACGACATTTTTTCAATTTGCGGGAATTATGACTCAAAAACTAATTGATGGATCATCTTGAAATTTGGAAGACATTTACACAATATAATTTATTAAAACATGAACCTAAAGTTGGAAAAATTAGATCGTTTAAAACATATTTATTATTGCAAAAATGCCGGGAAAAAAATGCTAAAAATCGATCATTTCTTTTCAAACACGTTCCAACATTCAATTCTCGATTTTTTTTTCAACATTTAGGTTCATGTTCTTAAAAAACATCTCAAGAATGTATAAAAATTTGTTGGACTATTTCAGATGCGAATTGCGAGCTGCACAATTCCCGCAAATCGACAACGACGATGAGGATGCCCCAAGGGACACAGCGGATTACACCTTAATTAATGCATGAAATAACTTGAAAAAATTACCAGAGATGTATGAAAATATGAATAAATTATTGTCAGAGTTGCGGAAATTTCCGTTTTTTTTTTTCACAATAAAAAAAAATCCAAAAAATCATCTAATGTTCGGTCTCCTGAAGTGGTTGCTCGCCTTAATGAAACTAACCCAGGAATTGAGAAAAAAGCGGCCTGAGAACGCCAAACCTCATAACAAACTAATTTTGCTCCATGACAATGCTCGGCCACATGTAGCAGAAACCGTAAAAAAGTATATAAAGGACATGAATTGGGAAGTCTTACCTCACTCGTCGTATTCACCGGACATAGTACCGTCTGATTATCATTTGTTTCGAGCGATTTGGAATTATTTGTCATCACAGTATTTCAAGTCTTTTGAAGATATTAAAAAATGGATCGCCTCAAAAAGCAACGATTTCTATTGGCATGAAATTGCGTTAAAGATGAGAAATTAATATTGGCATTTGTTGCGTTAAAGATGAGAAAAGGCTTCTGAAGGACAATACTTCGAATAAAATAAAATGTACCGTAAATTATAAATAATTTTTTTTTTTTATTAAAAAACAGCGGGTATTAAGTTTAAAACCCAATAATGCAGAATATAATTCAATGAGTATTACGACTTTGAATTAACACTTTGAATCAAATAAATGGCATTTCGAGCTCGCAAAGCAATTTAAACATACGAAAAATTCCACTCGACATGAATGATGAATATTCGTAGCAATAAAAATTATGAATTATTCTACTTGTGAATATAAGTCAGTTATAACATTGTAACAATCACGAAGACGTAAATAAACACTGTCAACTTGCGATACAAATCTGAAAACTTATTTTACACTGTTTCATAATTTATATCAATTCCAAATATTTTTTTTGCATGAAAAAAATATTTGGAATTGCGAAGTTTCGGACAACGAGTTATTGACTGGAGAACGCGATTGATAAAAACAGGAAATTTCAGGGTATAAAATATAAAACACACATGAAGACGTCTCAGTTACTCAATATACAATATAATTTTATTACAACTTTTGAACATTATTTTGTTGCTGTTTTTATTTTCGTCTTTTGTTTTTTCAATAGCAATGTACGAAATTTTAATATAGGATTATTTAAAATATTCTGACATGGGATTGAACCCAGAAGATTTTTAGCCCCGATGCACACTCGTGACGTAATTTCAACGATCGAAATAATAATCGTTCGTCATAAATTGTTGCATATCGAGATTTGCTCGTGGATAATTTTTGCCACGACAATTATTAATCGTGTGAATTTTACGAATTCGCGTTTACATCGTATTTTATTTTTTTAAATTTTGTTTATAAATCGTTACGTCGATATTTTATTGTTTTGCATTTTTTTTAGAGCGCACCGTTCGTGCCGAAGAAATTTTTTAGACGAGACTATATTTGCCGGCAATATTTTTTTAACGACCAAACAACTTCGTGGCCCGAGATATAAAAAAATCTTTTTCTTTTTTTTTCTATTTTTTTGTTACCGAAGCCGAGTCCGATAAGAAAATGATGTAGGTTAAAATATGTGTAACGAAGGGAGAGAGCACAACGAAAGATCAGTCCCAGGACGCTGTCCAGTCAGCGGTTGGTCCCAATCGTAACTCACTCGAAAAAAAGAAAATCAAAAACAATTTATCCCATGAGGAGTCTCGAGAGAAGGAGAAACGAGACTGAGAGATTTTTTATACGTAAAGAATTTACATTTTGATATTGAACTGTAGCGGATTACCACCAATTTTTCATTGGTCTTTATGGCCCATTGATAACGAGTTTAGAAAAGTTGTTCGTGCAAACATTTTCGAAGAGTTCAATAAGTTCATTATTTTTTATCCTTTGATCGTGACAAAATCAAGAATAATTTTCGAACGGACCAGTTAGCGTTTTGATTTCTTGGTAATCCGCTTCAATTAAAAACTGAGCAACGATTGTATTTTTTAATAAAGAAAAAGTATA
Organism: Rhimphoctona megacephalus; assembly: GCA_963989365.1. Taxonomy (NCBI): domain Eukaryota; kingdom Metazoa; phylum Arthropoda; class Insecta; order Hymenoptera; family Ichneumonidae; genus Rhimphoctona; species Rhimphoctona megacephalus. The sequence goes on along the minus strand of OZ022422.1, from coordinate 20,536,704 downwards.
ACGTAACAACAAAGTAGGAACGAATGCGTGACACAAGCGATACGTAATAACGTGGTGATTCGAGGAGATAGTGTAAAACGGCACGTGTTACATACTATAGCGTATATGTACATATATAGGAAAGGGGATTTAGGTTTAGGGTAATAGTAACATGTTGATACAGATGGGTCTATCGAGTACGAAGACGTGTATATACAGAGACAATTAATTTGGACAGGACAGAGTGATACATCGAGATGAAAACATGTGTAATTTCAGCACGTTTATTTCATCCCTGCTCTCTCTCTCTCTCTCTCTCTCTCTCTCTCTCTCTCTCTCTCTCTCTCTTTCTAATTCATCTTCTTTTTTTCGAATATTTTAGCATTATCTGCGGGTTGTCTATTCTGGACAGTGAGAAAATCAGAGTTATGTGCACCGAAATAGTCGTGTGAACTTAATATATCTATACGAGCTATGTGACAAAAAGAAAGAGAGAGAAAGAGAGAGAGAGAGAGAGAGAGAGAGAGAGAAGAGACAGAGGGAGATATTCGTCGTGTACAAAAATAGCGACCAACCGGCAGTCCGCTGAAAACAGATTAAATAGATGGGCGAAGCTGGAAGCTTCGTGGTAAAATGACAAGGGAATAAACCTCGAAGGAATATTACACGTGAAAGTGGAGAAAAAAAGCACGAAAGAATCCGAAAAAAGAAACGAGAGTGAATTTTCGTGTCGTGTCATAGGAAGAAGTGAGAGAGAGGGAGAGAGAGAGATAAAAGGGAAAACCTCATTTTCATCGCTTTTCCTTCGGCTCTTCTTTCTCTTATTCTTTCTTAAATCCGAGTGCTCTCTTTCCCTTTACCGTTTCGAAGGCATCGCCCAAACACAAGATGCACGTAGCATGACTAAGAGCCATGACTAACTAGCTCGGGCAAAATGCCACCCGAAGAATTTACCGGGTTAAACCCCCCCCCCCCCCCCTCTCCAAAATCGTTGGGAAACCTCGAAGGTTCACCGGCTCGGAGAAGAGACTTATTTAAGGTGGATACAGCACTACAAACTAGTCTGATGGATTTTAATGTGAGAATCCGTTAGAAACCTTAATTACAGTAGAAAATAATTACTGTCACTTATAATCAATTAGACACTGATTTATACTCATTTTTAACATGCTTCGTTCTCCTTCTGTTTTCTTTTTCTCTCAAAATATACACGAATTTCTCATGGTTTTTGTTGCCAAGTTATTTTTTTAAAACAATACTCAGCCGAAAAAGAAAAAAGATCGTAATGTATTGGAATTTTTTAAAATACTCAGCCGAAAAAGAAAAATATCGTAATCTATTCCAAAACGAATTTTATTGTACACTCATTTCGAAGAATCGATAGTGCTAAATCCTGTCAAATTAATCTCGGTCCATTGACGATGAAAGAAAGGGTCAGTCGAAAAATGCCCTATCCCATTTTTACAATTCGTTGCTCCATCATCGGTAACGCGTTTATCTGGTTTTCTCTCCTCGATAGTCCCTCGTAAAAGTGCCCATTGTTTTTTATTTGTTATTGTTTGTTTGTTTGTTTTTTCTTTTTTTTTTTAATACCATTATCGAAAACATACATACTTTATTCGTACTCTTTTTCCATCGGTATAATCGACATTCTAAACGCAACATCTCGTTCCAAACGTAACATCGCATAAATTAATAAATAAATATATGTATACAATAGTCGTGTATATATATATATATATATATATATATATATAATATGCATATGAATCGTCTGCTGAAAAGCGAGACAAATTTGCTTTTGTTTGAATGCTTGTGAATAACGATTTTTAGCAATCGACTTATGTACAACGCGTTTTTTGTATGTATTTCGTGTATTTTTGTGTACAAATCGTGAATAATGCGAAAATACAATATATCGCGTGTGTGTTTCGTGTTTTATTTTTGTTTGTTTGTTTTTTTGTTTTTTTTTTTTATTATTTCAACTATGACGAATTCTTATTTATTATTGCTTCGTGATTAAGGTGTTCGCGTTTCGATATTCGCGAGCGAGAGCACAGAGAAAAAATGGTGGCGAAAGATCCCAGATACTGGTGCGAAAAAATGAATCCGCCACGGAGTCCAATATGGAGTTAAGGTTAGGGTTGATGGCAGTCCGACAGTATGATACTTGTTTTCCGGTCCTCGACCCCAACGCATCAGTTTGTCCTTCTCTCTCGCTCTCTCTCTCTCTCTCTCTCTCTCTCTCTCCATTGCTCTTCATCTTGTTCTCCCAAGTTTAACTCTATATTTCGCAACGCCCTGGGCACGAAGCATATTTCTTGGTTCTCTCATCCCAGAGCTTCATTCCGAGACTTCCGGTATCGCGAACTCCCGTTCCGGGTCGTTTGTCGAACGCGAGAGATTTTCACGCGACAAGGCGAAAGATCTTTTTTACTCCAGTTACTTTTTCTCTTATATTTTCATACTTTTTTTTATGCTTCCCTGGCACCCTTTCGATCCAACCAATGGCGTTTGCCAACCGATGCCTCTCGCCATATCCGTTCACGAGTGTCTTTTCCCCGGCGAGCCAATTCTTCTTTTTCTCCACATATTTCGTGTTCTCCCGGTTCTTTGAATTATTCGTGTGTGTGTTTGTTGCGTGTACGTGTATATGGGTGGATGTTTTTTTGTTATTCTTCTCCGTCTTTCACCCTCCTTCTTTCGTTTTGTACGACTCGGAATCACGCAAGATTCTCGAGGGGGGCAGGAGAAGATGGCAAAAAAAAAAAAAAATATCATTTCGTTCCAACCGTTCGTTAACGCGCCGTGATTAAGAAAAAAGTAAATTAACAAAAAATACATGCGTGCCAGCTTAATATATACCCGTGTGCCCCAACGAGATGATGTTTTCTCTCGTTTCGTTCACACTCTGTGGCGTTTGATTAGTGTCACTCAAACGTGCTGAAAATGTTCTCTCAGCATTATGTATATACGCTTACGTACATATATATATATATATATATATATATATATATATATATACGCTTACGCAATCTCGGAAGACTTTTATACTCTCATTCGCGTATACGCTTATTGGCCTATATTTAAAGTCCCCATTGCCCTACGGTCTCATTGAACGCCTCTAAGATTCAAAAGATCAACATTTTTCAACCTTTCATAGGTAAAGTTTCTCATTTTGACAGATTTAATCATTTTGACTGATTATTCGAAACTCTGATCCAGGATTCAATCACATTTATAATTCCAATTTCTCCATTTCTCGTTAAATCAAATAGCAGAATGTATTTTTGAAGAGAAAAAAAAAATTGTTTAGTACTCGATTAGCAATTGCTTCGATCACAATCTTTGGAGAAGAACGGACGAGATTTTTTGAATAATTTGCTCATTCAATTATAACGTAAGGCAATGGTGACTTTCATCAAATGATCAAATGATCAAATGATGATTTATACAGTACTCGTAATAATATAAGTGTGGAGTTCTCCTATCTCGAAGATTATTCATCAAGTTGCATCTTATTCGATATATTACCCGCATTATTAGTGTCATTAAATTCGAAGTTTCGATCGGCGCAACATTCGTCCTATTATTACGCAGTAATACATTTTTTTACATAATCTATGTATGTATATAAATATTCATTGGCACTGGGAACAAAGTTTACAAGAGAGAGAGAGAGAAAGAGAGAGAGAGAGCCGCAGTGGTATTGAACGCATTGTATATACAATCGCCGTTTATTGATGGGCATACGGACGAATAAGAGGTTGCGAGCAAGAAGAAAAAGCACCCTTAAGGTTCGTGTATCCGGAATAAAGGTTACGAATTCATTGGCATTTGCCCGTAAACATTAGCTCGGAAAGTTTGTGCAAACGTTGAGCAAAGTCTGCCACTCTCTTCTTTACGCTTTGATAGACGGGTCTTGCTTTTAGACGATTTTCTTGATCTCAACTTTACCATAAATCCGCGTTGAAACGAGGAGAGAGAAAACGGTGCAGCATATTACATTCCCCAAAGTCCGGCGCTTTCTGGGATAAGGAACAAAGATTAAAGGATCGAGGGATGAGGGGAAAGGCAAAATTGAGATTTCGCTCTCGATCGCTCAAAGCCTTGAGGCGCATCCATACACACACAGGCATACTTAGAGATTCGCTCTCTTGTACATACAAAAGAAAATAGCACTCTGAAGTAGCAAGGCCAGAAATCGATCGGGCGGTTTGGACCAACCAACGAACCGGAAGTCCGGCATATTCGTGCACCACAGACCAAATAAAACAACGATAACAACAATAAAAACAATTCGCCAATGATTAGGTCGAAAGTGAAGATTCTGATGGGGTTGAATTTGAAAATGAAAAATTGGCGATTGATCATTCGTCGCCAATCATACATTTTTTAAAATTTTACTTCCGATATTTTTCCATCTAGAAATTTATACTTTCGATCCCTAATTATTAGCAAGCACAAGAGAAAATATCGCAAACCATTTTGGCTCCCTCTTTTATCGCAAACAAAAGAAAGGCTTCTCGTTGTGTAAGAGTTTTCAAACAAATACGACGTGCGGTTTTTCCGGTATAGTGGGTCTCTCGTATTCGTAATCGTAATCGTACTCGTAATCGTAATCACCGTTTGTTCTTGGTAATACAGTTTGCTGTTGTTGAATAATTCTCGATCTAGTTGGTGGTTTTGGGCTTTGAATTCTGTACAGTGAAAGTACTTCCGGTGGAGCTTCTCTGAGGGAGGTTACATCGGCAACAGCGTAAACACCAACATCCTCGTTGTTTCTGCGCTGTTGATCGTAACGTTCATCCGGTGTGTTTCTTGCTGGTGTACAAGTTTCGTAACTTTCACGATGAGTATTGACACTGGGATATCTCGAGGTTTGGTAGAAACTCGCTGGTTCCGGTAGAGAAGTGTCGAAACGATGCTGCGGCGAAGATTCAAGGGGTGGTTTGCCACGAGGTAGATCGTACAGTACTTCCTCGTTTCTGGCTATCAAACGTCTGCTATAGGACTCGGGATTTTTGTCAGGCTCGTCGTGTCCACGACCAACGTAGACCAATAATTCGGGCCTGTTCGGTGGTGCGTATGCGGGCCTCTTTCTCCTTTTGGCCCGCGTCACGTAAGCTATCAGAGCGAGTATCGTCGCTGTCGCAACGAGACAACCGATCGCTGTAAGTGACAAGTACAACGGACTTAGGCGACATCGCAATGAACTTTCGGAAAGAGAGACCAGAGGCTTGCCCGAATATTCCTCGTCGGCGCACACAATCTCGTCAGTGTCCAATTCCAGCCTTGTCTCGTTTCTCAACTCTTCGGCGTTAATAACATTCCATAACCAGTGAATCGAACAATTGCAAATAAACGGATTACCACCGACGCGTAAAACGGACAGACCGTCCACCGGAAAGTCGGTCGGTTGTAAACTACCGAGGCCGCATCTTCGCAATGATACGTATTTCAAATAACGGGCGTTGTAAAGTATTCGTCCTGGTAATTCGGCAAGTTCGTGATTACCATCGAGATTTATGCGCTCGAGGTTAACATTGTCGGCAAAAGCGCGTGGTTGTATCTTCGTAATGGTACATTCCTGTAGATCGAGAGTTTTGAGCTCGTATAAATTACGAAAGGCCAATGTCTCGATAATCTCGAGTGGATTTCGTCCGAGTACAAGATTTGCGAGTACACTCAATCTGGCGAATGATTCGGTCGGTATCGTTGTTAAATTGTTGCCTTGAAGATCAAGATAAGAGAGACCCGGAAGATTCGCAAAAGCGTCATCTCCGATGTTTCTTATTACGTTGTTGGCGAGATTCAGGGATACGAGGGAACGCAAAGTCGGCAATGAATTCCCGTCGATCTCTTGTATAAGATTATCCGCAAGATCGAGCTCCTCCAAGCTCGTTGCTAGGGCAAGATTCTTCGATGGCATCTCGAGCAAAGAATTTCTTCGTAATACGAGACTTCGTATATCGTGAAGATTCCTTAGTAAACCATCCGGCAAACTCGTTATCGAATTTCCGCTCAAATTTAGAAATTCCAATTCGCTTGTTTCCCGAAACGCCAATTCGTCGATGTCGGTTATGTTGTTGTTGCTTAGATCGAGTTTACGCAGGGATGTTAAACCTTTCAACGCATTTTTCGTCAATGTTCTTATCGCGTTGTTGCTCAAATTCAAACTCGTCAAACGCTGCTGAAGTACGAAATTTTCACTTCCAAGCTTGTGTATCAAATTTGAGCTTAAATCGAGACTCTCGAGATTATCGTAAAAACCAAACGTCAAATGAAGACTCGCCACTCGATTTCCCGATAAATCGAGATGATGAATTTCCGGATTCAATTGTATCGGCACGACATCCAGACCCGCGTATGAACACGAGGCACGCAGATATTCGTCCTCGCAGTGACAACGCGGTGGACACAAACCACTCGATGTCACACTCGTTATTGCCAAAAGATTCAGGAACGCTATCGCTATCGGCAATGCCGTGTACTCCGATTGCCTCGGTGCCATTCCATACGATCTTCTCGTAGCTCTCGTTCCTTCAACCTGCGAACATTCGAATAAGCATCATTTTTAATAAAATATACAATTTTTCAAATGAAACTAAACAATAAATACGAAAAACTAGGCTAAACGTAACATCTTTATTAATTAATAAAAAAATTATGCAAAAATTGGTTTACTCTCAATCATTCACGATTTAATAATAACATTTATTATATAATATCATTTCCATCAAAATTCTCCGATATCGAGTAAATTCCTTCGTAATGAGAATTAAAAAACTACCTCAATTGATAACACCCTGCCGGGACCGAATAAATCAATAAATAAATCCAACCTTAAGGCGAGCAACCACTTTAGATGCTTCAAAAAATCAATTTTTTTTTACTTCATAAATCGTTAGCAAAATATCTTAAGAATACACCCTGAAAATTTCAAAACGATGTTCGAATTCCTTCTAACGGTATGTATATAAATGATAAAGACTCTCCGCTCGACTCCCGAGCGCGCTCAAACTTTAAACGTGTTTTTCTCGAAACGACATTTTTTCAATCTACGGGAATCATAACTCAAAAACTAATTGATGGATCATCTTGAAATTTGGAAGACATTTGCACAATATAATTTATTAGAACATGAACCTAAAGTTGGAAAGATTATATTATTTAAAACATATTTATTATTGCAAAATGCCGGGGAAAAAATGCTAAAAATCGATCATTTCTTTTCAAACACGTTCCAACATTCAATTCTCAATTTTTTTTTCAAAATGTAGGTTCATGTTCTTAAAAAACATCTCAAGAATGTATAAAAATTTGTTGGACTATTTCAGATGTGAATTGCGAGCTGCACAATTCCCGCAAATCGACAACGACGATGAGGACGTCCCAAGGGACACAGCGGATTACACCTTAATTAATGCATGAAATAACTTGAAAAAATTACCAGAGATGTATGAAAATATGAATAAATTATTGTCAGAGTTGCGGAAATTTCCGTTTTTTTTTTTCACAATAAGAAAAAATCCAAAATATCATCTAATTTACGGTCTCCTGAAGTGATTGCTCGCCTTAATAGCTCACACAAATACGAAATTATATACAAAATCCCTTACAATAAAACAACTGTCCAATTGGCTCGACGATAATAATAAAAATAAAATCGACCTTCATCAACACCGATTTGTCCAATTATTGCTTTAAATATAAAATTATCCGTGTCGACGGAATAATGTTGGTCGGTCGTAAGAATAATTGTTGTGAATTATCGAGTGAAACGACTTATGGAGAACGAGAGAAAGGGCTCGAGGGGATTTCCGCTTCGTTTCCAACTTCATCACGAGCTAAACTGAATATATATGTATGCACAGTAATCTGCTCAGTATTTTTCTGCGTGAGCTACAGAGATGACTCATTTTCTGCAGGGTGTAAAAGTAATAAGAAAAAAAGTAGGCGAAAAAGGTATAACGGAGAGAAGAAAAAAAAACGTGAGTCTCCGGAAAACTGTACGAACCACACCCGACTGACAGCAATCAGGACGGGCCATCCTATCGTCGAGAGCGCGAGTTTTCTCCCTCGAGACACACGAGAGCAGTTTTCCCCGATCTTTTTCACGCTTGGGTTCAGTCCCGATATCGTTATAGGCGCTCGTACATTATATATATATATACTCATATATATACAGATGAATGCAGAGTAATCGGCGTGAAATCTTTTCCAATATAGGCACGGAAGCCAATAGAGATCCGCATCGATTTCATTCCTATGGAGAGAGCATCACCTTTTATTTCACGAATCATTCGCGACTACGTACATATATATAAATATATACATATATAGTTATAAAAAGCGAAAGGTCTTCACACTGGTTTTCCGGGTGCGGATCGCACGTGAAAAATAGAATAAATGCTTGAACTGTGAGTCGATACGAAAACGTTTCAACTCAATAAAGGGGAGGCGAGAAAAGAGAAAAGAAAAAGAGAAAAATATATACGGAGTAAAATTCGCGTCAGGTGTAGAATTTCAAAGCGGAATTTAGGAGACTTTTTAATATTATTAATCCGGTTATAATATCTTGAGTTTCTTTTTTCTCCAGTTGAGAAATTAATTCACGAATGAAAAAGGAATAGTTGGGTAAAAAAAAAAAAAAAAAAATATGTGTTTATGAAGAATTCCTCGTGTGGGAGATGCATGCAGAAAATTTCCTGCCTCTTTCTCTGGATACTGCACACTTTTATTCGCTGCGATGCACCACAAACTGTCTCGTCCTCTTTCTCTCTCTCTTTCTCTCTTTCTCTCTCTCTTTTCTCTCTTTTCTACCCTCTTCTGTAGATACACTACACACGTGAATAGATAGATACTATATATCGACGTAGAGTGGCAATAGAGCTCCGGCGGTAGTCTATTTACGGATAGATGCACGGGTCACGTCCGTTTTCTCTTTCAAATTTTGCGCACGGTCGCGTTCTCACTCGCTCGCGTTCTCGTTGATTTTATAGAGAAAGAGAGAAGAAGATGGAAAGAATCTGCAATCTCTCGCACTCACCACGAGCTGCATCCCGCCCTCCTAGCCCTTTACTTTTCTCCCTCAGCCCAAAGGCGATATCTTTTTCGTCCAAAGCTTCATAGCACAGATGCACTTTTCCAACGAATATATATATATATATATAGCTTCGATATAGAAACTCCTGTATATGTACTTTGATACAGAGAGGCGTTTGTGAATGCTCGCCCGCTTCGATAACTCGGTCAAAGTCTCTCTCTCTCTCTCTCTCTCTCTCTCTCTCTCTCTCTCTCTCTCTCTCGCTCGCTCTCTGTCTCTCTCTCTCTCTCTGCACGCTCTTGGAAAGAAGAGGGGAAAAGAGATGTACCGAGGGAGAATAAAATAGCGAACTGATGGACCCGAATGAATGGAGGAAAATCGGATGAACGTGCAAGAAAGAAAAAAAAAATGAGCGAAAGGAAGAGAAAGAGCTTTTCGGCTCTTTAACAAAATACCCACCGCGTTACATATCACTGACGATTTCATCGATAAAAGATGTCGAGAATTGCAAAAAAAAAAAAAGAAACTTGAATTTCAAAGTATTTAACGATATTCAATGTATAAATACGTAATTTTACTGTGATCGATTCTGAAACAAAGTTTTAATACTCCGTGACAAGATTGAAGTCGACTCAATGCATTTTTTTTAATTGCAATTGAACGAACCCTGCAGATGACAAGTTTTCATATTTATTTCAATATAATTTAGTTTTTTATCGATGTCGAGTTATTTTAACTGCTAAATTTTTATTAGTTTTTTCATGCTCTGATTATTTTGATTGGAAAAAAATATTGGCATTTATTTATTTTTGTAAAAACGTACTCTTTGATTAGTCAACCGAGAATCGACGTTATTGTATGGTTTTATTACGAACAATTTTTTTTTTTTTTTTAAGATCATTTTACGTCAGAAACTTTTTTAGAGGCACGTGAAGAAAAATTGTACTATGATATTCCTATTTATTCGTTAAATCACATGAAATTAATAAAAAGTTAATAAATTCGAGATTTTATTCAATTCAATGAAAAATAGCAAAGATATACAGTGCCATTTTTCTTGTACACTTTATCTGGTTTCAGCAATGATATCTCTCGGTATAAATGAATTGCTTTTTCGCTCTATACGAGGAGGGTTGGTTGCGATAGTCTTCTAGAAACGACTGTAACTTCTCTTCCCAAGAAATCAAATCACACACGCTCTTTCTGTTTCATCGAGATTACTCGTGGTGGGATCTTGGCTGACGCGCAAATATCGTATAAATATTTCTGATTTACTTATCACCCCAAAATAGTACGAAGAGATGCTTTTTCTCCCTTCACAGAAAAGAAATAATATATGTGCAAACAAAGATAGAACTACTCCCCTGTTTGCGGAAAAGAATACATAGGGGAGGGCCGGGCAAAGCGAAACACCCCGCTGAAAAAAAGTAAAATTTCTTTTTTCAGTGGAAAACTGAAAAATTCGATCATTTGACTCAGGATATGCGTTGAAAAAGTAGTATTCAGTGAAACGACTGACATTGCTAACAGCAAAATTAAAATATATTTATTAATTTTTATTATTCTATAAAAATATAAATTTTTGTTCATACAAAAATTTCTTTTCCTGTATTTATTTCTTTTTTTTTCTTTTATTTCAGCAATACTGAAAGAAAACATGTTAGGTCGCACGAAAATTATTTATAATTATTTTTCAACAGAATTTGTCTTTCATCAGTATCTGAAGAAAACACGAGAGGAAGCGAGGAAGTTAAAAAAATGGTGTTTTTAAATAGAAAACATTTCTAAATAATTAAAGCTTCAATAAAGGTCGAAAGAGTCGCCTCTAAATATTGAGCAATTGAGTTCATTCTTTAGCAGAGATTTTTTTCATCAATGTCCAAAAAAACCCAAGTAGGAGCAAAAAAATAAAAAATAAAAAACGTTTCTAAATAATTAAAGCATCAATAAAAGTCGAAAGAGTCGCCTCTAAATATTGAGCAATTGAGTTCATTCTTTAGCAGAGATTTTTTTCATCAATATCCAAAAAAAGCCCAAGTAGGAGCAAGAAAATAAAAAATAAAAAACATTTTGCATCAGTCTAATGAACAATTAATTATTTTCAAAGATGCTTACAGTACTTTTAGTAGTATTATTATGCTAGTTAGATATTCACATCTCCGTTTTGCATCAAAATAAATTTTTGTTCACAGAAATTTTCGTTGAATATTGATTTTCTTATTAATTATTATATTTTAATTTTCATGTTAGAAATATCAATCGTTCGAACGAATTTTCGACACATGTCCTGAGTCAACTGATCGAATTTTTCAATTTTCCATTGAAAAAAGAAATTTCACTTTTTTCGGAGGGGTGTTTCACGTTGCCCGGGGGAGTTCCACTTTGTCCGGCCCTCCCCTAATTAAAAACGCTGAATATAAACAATAAAAAAAAGTCGAATATGAAAATTTGTCGATAACTGAAAAAAAGACAAAAAATCTTACGTTTTCTAATTGTTTCATCAGAATAAAAAAAAAAAGAAGCTGTTACATTTTCACCCATTCGTATAATTATCTAGTTTTTTTTTTGCAGTCTACGATATTATTCGTAATAACAAAAAATTCAAATATCGAAAATCAAGGGATCTTTCCTGGCTGGTTGCACATTCAACGTAGACGATTTTTTTAGGACGAAAAGTAGCAAAGGGTAAGAAAAAGTCAGTGGCCTGAACGCTTTTCTCTGTGAAAGAATCCGACAAAAGGGCCGGAGACGTTTTGCCACCGGCCCGTAAAGAATGGCGAGCAAGCATCGTGTGTCTCCGTTCTCTCTTTGCTTCCGTATAATACATAATGCACGGATTTACAACCGCTTTCCTATCTCTCTTGGTCCTTGCTGCCTGAGGCGATATTACCCTCGCTTTCACCTTCGGTGCTGATATAGACATAGATAAACCAAAATTCATCTATAAACATACATCATCAAAAGGTTGGCAATCTTTTATGGAGGCTGATGCGGTAGCGATGAAATCGCGATAAGGTAAAGGGGGTTAACGACGGTAATCAGTGGGCAGAATGCGTGTCACCCTTAATTGCAAAGTTTCAAACAATAATTCCAAACCTTAACTTCGTATTTTCCACCATCAATAAAAATGTCCAAGCACGTAATATAACTTCTAACTACAAAAAATAAAATTAAATCCTCGAAGTTGAGTATCGGAGAAGCTCTTTTATCGGATTTTGTATCGCAGCTTTTTATGGGTTCATTTAAAAGGCTTGGGGGGGTGAAAAAAGTCTTTCATCGAAAAATCCTTGCACTTGGAATACTTTGGCCACATGTCCTCCGACACAGCACTATATACTCGTGTATAGATCGCTCCGGGCTGGCTTTCAGGGTATCCGGAACAGAGATCAGAGTAGCGGGTAACATCAAACCACATAGTTCAACGTCTATAGAGAATATATAAATAGATATATACATATATCTCTATATATATATATATGATATTCGATGGCAGAAGGTGTTGCAAAAAGTGGCATAACCGCAGTAACATCCGGCCACATTTGCCAACCGCTTGTACAGCATAGCCACCATTTCTTCGGATATATATACGCGTATATATGCTTATGTACTACATGAATGGTTGAATGTACGTCATTTCCACCGCAGGCAATCAAGCAGTTTTTTCTCTAGCCCGAGATTGAGTCAGAAAGAAGGTCGGAACGTCTGCAAAAATTGAGAAGGAGCCTCAAGACGTAGTGCGATTCGTATTATAGAAACGTCGGGGTAGTTTTCGTAGAAGGGTGTAAAACCGCGTTTAAGATATAAACCCGGCATCTCAGGCTAACATATACACTAAAGTTATCCACATATCGCCTTATATATAAATATATAAATATATATGTATATTTAAATCGGTAATATAATCTTGCAACCTCTCTCAGCTCTTTTCCTCTTCTTGAAAAGCTAAGAGCCCTACACGTCCTATACATTCCAAGGAAAATCACCACCTTTCCGATTTTTTCGATTCATGTATTTCCTGAACCCGCACACGAGTCGATTGAACGCTTCACAATCCTGTTAGAGCCCCTACACGAGAAAAAAAAAAATAACACGCCTGAATTTTCTCTGTGTCGGATTACCGGTTTGCTAAATTCTTCCATACACTTCGAGAGTGTGAAATACTTTGATATCTCGAGCTTCCGGTTATTTTTCGATGACTCGTATAACCTGAAATGATGGTATTCAAATTTACGTCATTGGATTTGTCAAAATTATCATAATTCCTTCATTTGTTTTCAATCCAATGGACGACGACCTGATGAGAAATGCATTGCAAACGTTTCTAACCCTCATTCAAATCGCTCTCGATGTGATCTTCACGGAAAACTAATGCAAAACTGTACAAATAGTAAAAAGGGGAGGGGGGGGGGGGGGAACGTATTGACGTGTAGAAAAATCGTAATAGAGCGCCACCCTCTGTCGGTCGACGTAAACTACCATCGAGTAAGGGGGTTGCAGGCATTCGGATCGTGATTACAGTCGCGTGCTTGAGAGGTGAAAAAAAGCACGGCACGGGTTAGCAAAAAAAAAAACGATCGATGAGCCGGTAAATGAATGAGTTTAAAGAGAATCGCCGAGAGCTGTTCTGGCACATATAAACGTTAAAAGCTTGATTCCTGAACACAATATCTGAACGAGTTTCTCGTATTTCTATATACATTGCTGATCACACTGGTAGAAAGGATTTTTTTGTTTTTAATTCACTTGGAGTACCCTCACCAGAGAGTATGAGGGAGAGGGGATGGAAGAGTGGCGTGCACGGGTCTCGTCAGAGTACACTTTTTCTCTCCCTGAAAATTCTATCATTCGTCCCCGTGCATGTACATGCAAAAATCCAGCAAACGGGTTGCAGTATATAGGGTGGTGTACTCGAATAGTTGGTCGATGGTCATCGACCTCGAAACACGACTGCACATAACGAGAGAATACCGTATATAGTTTAAAACGCAATGCAAATATATATATACATATAAATACGTAAATGTGTGTATATCTTGTATTAATATGTCGATGTGCAGGTCTGTGTGTGCTTGAATCTCGCAGTTAAAAGAGTTCAGTAAACTCTTGGCACACGCAACGTGACATTTGTCGATATGGTTCTAGATTCACGAGTTTACTACGATTCTCATAAAACTGTATATATATATGGAGCATTCCACGCCAAATCGGTCACACTTGGAATTCGCATTTTTTTATTGTTTTCATTTTTTTTTCTCTAATAGAGCTCATTGAAAGGAACTCGCCTGATTTTTTTCAAATTTTTATCTCAACGCGTTCATCGGAAACGAATTTTTGAAGAATTTTTCGATTTTTTTATTCAATTATCAATAACTCTCTCAAAAATACAGTAAACCGAATGGATGAGGAGTCAAAATTTTAGTTTTAAAACGTACTTTCGTGTGAGAATTTATCAAAACATTGCATACAACAATTTTTTTCAAATTCTAAGCGCGAAATTTTATTTTTCACGGTGTTAACCCCCTTCGATTTTCCTCTTGAATTTTTATCAAAAACTATCATTTTTTTAATGACTTTTAAGCCTAGTTCGATGATGGGGAAATCGTTCGTTGTATTTTTTTATAATTAAATTGTGGATTTTTTTTTACAATCAATTATCTGTAACTCCCTGAAAAATCGAACAAACCGAATCGTCTAGGGGGTTAAAATTTTTGTTCTGAAATGTACTTTTGTTTAAAAATATGTGAAAAATTATTCGAAGTTAACGTCACCTAGTTTTTCCAATTCTAAGATAAAATAAACTTTTTTCATAGCGCTTGTACTAATTAATTTGTTTCATTAATGTTTGTACGGAAGCATGATTCATTTAATGAATTTTAAGCTGAGTACGAAGGTGAGAAAACAGCTAGTTCTATTTTTCAAATTGTTAATTTTATTAAAGATTTTTGTTGTTGATTGGACTATTATTTCCCCACGATCATACTAGTCTTAAAATGCGTTAAATGAATAATAGATGCCTATAAAAATTTTATAGCAAAATCAAAAGGGACTAACACTGCGGGAAAAAAACATTTAATCTAATTATAACAAATTATTAAATTATTAAAATTTAATTATAAATTTAATTATAAAAAATACAACGAACGATTTCCCCATCATCGAACTAAGCTTAAAGGTCATTAAAAAAATGACATTTTTTGATAAAAATTCAAGAGCAAAATCGAAGATGGCTAACATTGTGAAAAATAACATTTCGCGCTTAGTATTTGAAAAATTCTTCTATGTAATATTTTGATAAATTCTTACATATTCTCATACGAAAGTACGTTTTAAAACTAAAATGTTGACCCCTCATCCATTCGGTTTACTGCATTTTTCAGAGAATTATTGATATTTGAAAAAAAAAAATCGGAAAATTTTTCAAATATTCGTTTCCGATTAACGTGTTAAGATAAAAATTTGAAATAAATCAGACGAGTTTCTTTCAATGAGCTCTATTATAGAAAAAAAAATCCAATAAAAAAAATAAAAATAATACAAATAAAAATAAAAAATAAAAATAAAAAATAAAAATAAAAAATAAAAATAATTAAAAAATACAATAAAAAATGAGAATTTCAAAAATGACCACCTGACGTGGAATGCCCCATATATATTTTATACTAGAGCTTCTATATACGTGTGTATCTATGTATATTCGCAAAGAATCGTTTCTCTTTGCCAAGTGGTTCTTCTGCTTGCCAACCTATATATTATCCGTCTTTTTTCGTATACCACTTCACGTACGTACATATTTCTGTATACATTTATTTCATACGTAGCCCACATACATACGTATGCATAAGTATGAAATAATATCTGTGTTTCTGGATAGGAGTGTGCATACGAATGGGAGGAGTGGAAACTTTGGGATAGAGTGGAATAAATATATACAAGTACTTCGCTACATTTATCGTTATGTATTCATTATATGTATATATAAATAAAATAAATAGGTACCCTCGATGTAACTCTATTAGCGAAATGAATCGGTTAGATCCTCTTTCGTTCGCGATACTCTCAACGCAACTCAACTTTTTCCCAATCGTTGAATGTGCTCGCAGCTCTTGTATGTATAGAATAAAAATAATAATGGCAATAATGTGTGTATGCATAGGGCACTCTATTTTCAGGTCAAGTCAGTTTTGAAGTGGAGAAAAAGAGAGAGAGAAAGCTTGCGAATACAAAGAGAGTACAAATAATACAATTTGCCAAAGCATGCATAATGCATGAAAATGACATCGGCCAAGTGGCTAGACCGCCCTCGACCCTCGTTCTCTTTACTCAACATAAACATATATATTGTATATTTGTGTATATACACAAATATATACAGACGTGTGTTATAGATATATGTATTTCTACACTATGATTTTTCTCTCGTCTTATCCTTGTCTGTAATAGAATCTCCGCCATTCACTCGATTTTTCAACGAGCATGAAAGCGAAGAAGTCGTTCCCTCGCTCGTTCTCCTCCTCGTCGTCGTCTTCGCAAGTTGGGCGTTCTCCAGCGAACCCCCGAATTTTCATCCGGTAAAGCATAACAACCAGGGGTGCATTCAATTTTCCGAATTTTCTTTAAACATTCCTTTTTACTTTGGGATATTTTTTTTTTTTTCGGGATAAATCCCGAAAGCAACGCGCTATACTCCATTCTACATTTCTCTAGTCGCTCTGTATATATATATATATATATATATATATATATATATATATATATATACATCAGTGATATTTCAATCGCTCGGCTGGTTGACGTTTTGAGTCAACGAAGTCCTTTAAATAGATCCGAAGAAAGTGCCTGCGCATGACGCCTCATTTTTAATCGATTTTTCAATCCCGACGAACTCGATAAAAACTTTTGATGGAAAGTTTCGAAGTTAAAGAATTTGAATTAAAAAATGAACTCAAAAATTCATATGACTTTGGAAAACTTTTAAAAGTAATATTTTCTTGTTTCACATTCAATTCCCCCCCCCCCCCCCCTCCCCTCCAGTATTTGTGTAAATACACATGGATATTGATGTATGTATAACATGTATGACTTCAGCCCCAAGCCTCCGAGTCTCGAGTCTATCCCAGCGCCCTCTCGCCCGAGGCACCCTTTCCTATTACTCCTCTGTTATACTCCCGTCTTGTCCTTGTCCTCCTCATCATCTCCTCTCTCTCTCTCTCTCTCTCTTCGTGTCTGATCCGTGGCTTTTCTAAGATCGGTACAACACGAAATTACCCTGAAAACTGGCCAAACTCATTCCAAACTTGGCTAACCTCGCTTTCGACGACCGAGAATACATGCGAGCGAGGTTTGAAAACCAAAAGGGCGTAATATTTCGTTATTTAACATGAATCGGAGTATGTAAAATATGCTTTCTTCGATTTTAGCGGTGGAGAGATGGATTTTGTGTACACAAGAGTGATTTTCAATCTTATTTCTCACATAACGTGCGTGGTTGTATATCTATAAATTGTAGATGTTGTATATATTGTTACATAAAATATGCATATGTGTTTACCATCCGCGACATAGCCCCGCACAATCGCTGGAGCGCGAATGCAGTCTCAGTCCGGCGAACTTGAATTTAAACTCGAGGAAGGCCATATAGAAATACACAGAAGCATCAGTCGGGAGTTTAAACGTAGCAAAAATCCTCGACGTCGGCCAAGAGACAGAAGAGAACGAGAATTGCGGGAGCAGTAGACCAGAAAGAGAGAAAAATAAATGAAAAAAAAGAAAAACAAAAAAAAATCAGTAAAAAAATCGTATTTTATGGCAAAACCTGATGCTCAGCATTATTTTCTTTTTCTTTTGTTGTAACTTTTATTTTTTGCCCTCATTTCGAGCCCTTGTTACGCGAACAGTTGTTTTCATCTCTTTTCACCGAGAGTTTTTCATTTACGTGTAAATTTCAGTAAATTCAATAATAAATGCAAGCTTGCATCAAAATTCTTTTTGTTTTGATTTTTAAATCGAGGATTTTTCATCGTCTCTCGATGCGATTGACACTGGATGTTAAAAATTAGAATTTTACAATTTTCAGTGAGGGATTTTTAAATCTATTGCGAGAAAAAAAATAACTTTAAATTTTTCGTCGCATTCAGCCTGAAAAATGTGCTTCACAATATTTTTTTTTTTTGTTTTTTTTTTTTTTTCATCCAACGACGAATAATTTGATACGAAAAAATTATTTCCACCAATCGAGAGTTTTCTTCATACGTAACGAGAGCTCGAGAATTCTTCCCCAAATGTTAACTCGACCAAAATTGAATTAAAATTATATAACGTAACTTTATAAAATGGTGCATCTTGCCGGAAATACTATAACACGAATATCGTTGTGAACGAAAGTATACAATTGACCATAATATTTCGATGGGAGCGTGATTAAATGTAAATCCAAAGTAAATAAGTTTAAAATAGTGAAATAACGTTGGTATATCTGTATATATTATGACGTACGTGGAATATCGAATGAAATTGTTCGCCACGGGTTCCCGTAAAAATACCATCACCTAACGAGACACCACATGCCATGTACGTAAATGAAGGGAGGATACGTTTTCATATAGCCAAAAGCACATTTACACAGACATTTATATATCTATATATATATATATATATATATATATATATATATATAAATCCATGATTCGGAAACGCGGAGAGAGCAACCGCGAGGAATAAATCAAATTAGAGTCTGATAAATTCGGAGCACGCGACTCCCCGCTGGCTATCCACTTTGTACATACACACGTTCGTTCTGGGGCAGCGGTAGGAACGAAACTAGAAGGATCAAACCCTTCTCCGATACATAAAGACACACGTGTACATGTATATATTTATTTATATATGTATAAAATAGATATATATATATGTGTAGTTTAGATAAAACATACTATATGTGGATTTCTCGGGCTCCGGACCTCCCGTTGCTCTCTTCAACGGTTTCGATGCTGATGCACGGGTCGTCGAGCATATATATCGGTGTGGGAGATCGGATATGCAACCGCCCTGCTCCGTTCGTCGATTCCACGAGACAGAGCACAGCAACCCTCTCTGATCGTCCGTGGACACGGTCTGATCGGATTCCTACATCCATATGTGTGTATATATACGTAAATGTAGACGAATATAAATGTATATACCTGTCTCGCGAGCAGCAGTTGTTTTCCACCTGTTCGGATAGAAAACTCGCTTCGGGTTACTCCCTTTTTTTTTCCTTTTTCTCCCCTACGTGCCTGATGACGATGCTCCGCTTTTAGGTGTGTGGTGTTCGTCCATATTTCCTCTCTGCTCTGGTCTATCCTCACTCTCGAGCAGACGAGGCAGTTTTGTAACGATTACATCCTGCCCGCAGACCGATTTCCAACCGGTTCCCATAAATCTCGGGCACTGATCTCGAAAAGATTACACCGAGGCTCGCTCGGAAAATTTTCGTGGTCGAAAAGAAAGGGGCGGCTCTCGATCCTCCACGGTTATGCATCACCCCTTGATTTTTTTACTTATTTTTTAGGAATGTTGGGCTCAAGGTATTTTTTGCTGGGCCGAGTTCGGTTGATTGCTTTTGACAGGTGGATAATTATTCACTGTTTCTTATCCGGTACAGTCTTTTTGCGATGAATTTTTTTTCTCATTTCCCATAAACCAAGTGTGAAATTGAGTTTTTTAATCGGGAAATTCTTCCATCTTAAAAATATTTAGATAGAAAAACAAAGTTACGGCTTAACACTTATTTCAATAACCGATTTATTGTCTCTTTCTTCGAACAATTTTTATCTACAATTCCAAATACTTTTACAATTCACTCGCATTCGATGTACGTATATTTACGAGAAAAATGTATTTATAAGAAAAAAAGATGGCAAACTTTATCAAACTTGCCGAAGCGTTTTTTGTTATTAGACGTTACTGGTGATCTATAATGTGTATGGCCTACGATTAATGGAGCGTTCCTGTCACGCGACAAACCAAAATACACATATATCTATATCTTTCTATATATATATATATATATATAAGTGACAACAATTTATATACTATACACACTATTGTACGATGATCCATCTCTTGTGTCTTGGCGACAGTAATTTCGTGCGGTGGCAAGCTCAAGAGGCGAAGCGAAGTGCCGAAGAGATATTCGAGAATCCCCGTGGGGAGGAATGGGTCGTAGGATTGGCGACGATAGGACTGACGATCGTGAATGGTGGTGGTGGCGGTGGTGGTGGTGGTGGTGGTGGTGATGATGGTGGTAGTGCTGGGGCTAGTGGTGATGGTGGTAGTGAACATGTTAGGTTCTGGTGCGACAATCAGATTAGAGAGACAGCCAGGACTGCCACAAACTCGAATTCTCGGCGCATTATCGGCTGCGTAGCGAGAGATGAGAGAGAGGAGAGATGGAAAAGCGTTTCCCGAACGTTCGCACCAAGGCGTACCAAGCATCACACTATATATACAAAATATATACATATATATATATATATATATATGCTTACGTGTGATTTACCTACAAAGTACATTGTATTTCGTACAAGAGGGTACATTCATGTATAACGCTATTTCTGAAGCGAAGCCAATCGCATGTATACATGTATGTTTCTCGATATACATGTATAGATGCTTATACGTGGAGGAGAGAAACCTGGAGATCCCATCTCACGGATGGTCGCATTTCGCAGCTGCTCCTCTGTCCGCTTTCCTCCACTCCACTCTCCACAAAACGTTATACACTCGACTCTCTCTCCATCTCACCTGTTTGGTGTATATATATAAAAAAAAAAGGAAGAAATTGTGTCTCTAGCTTCAGAGAAAACACTCTGTTCCATCGTACGACCTGGCTACACCGATTAGCCAGCTTTGTATAGAAAAAAACGAAAAAAAAAATAAAGTGATTTGATCGATGTGTACCTCCTTTGTAGACGAAACGATTTCGTTCGCCAAAGGAATGCAATTATTCGATTTAATCGAAAATTCCGATTGCCATTTTTATGCTATTGCCATTTGTAATTTTCGTTCCAAACTTCACGAGACATTCTCCGCGATGTCCCGGAGGTATGGAAATATTTTTTGAAATAAATAATCCGGCGAAGCTGCTGGGGAAACGTTCTGGGGAATTTGGTGCTCGAGTTTTCCTCGATGTATTTGTTGTTTGAATTTTATTTTTTGGGATATTGTTCGTGGTTTTTTGGTGAATCGAAGAGATTATTGAAAGGGAAAATATTGGACTTCGTTTCGTAAGTTTTTTAAATTAACGTTGTAACGCAAGTTGATATAAAATTTCATTATTAATATCGTTGCTATACGCAAATTTAATAATTCACTTTGATAAGACGATTTTTCAATTTGGTTATACTTTTCTATTTTAGTTGACATTTGTTTTCTTCGTGCATAAAATGTAAAAAGTAACAATCAGAAGTCGATTGTACCTAGCCAATGTGTAAGTGCTCCATTTCGAATTCAAGGACCTCATCTCGAAGATACAAACTGCAGTCAACTTGAAGCTCATCACTCTTCCCATGCGTTATACGCTCAGTTTCAGAACTAACCGAGCAAAGAGAGAGGCAGCAAAATACTCGAATCTGAATACGAGAGGTCGAATAAAAGAAAAGTTTCCATCGCGCAGCGAGTACGACTGGAGTCCTCGAGTTCTACTGTCTCATCGGTTTTTCTTTTCTTTTTGGTTTGTTTTACGTTGAAGAAAGTATATGGGGGCTTAGGAGGAAAAGTGTAGAGCAAAAGTGGAGACACTATCAGTCATATATTCCTGGAAGAATAAACGTACGATAAGAGGGGAAAAAAGAGGTGCAAAACGTAGTTTGCGAAAGGATGATTTATATAGTCACTCCATTTGTCATCCGGAATATCCAGTGCTCGAGATCATTTTATTCATGGGACATTTTGCAACGAATTCTGCAACGTGGACCATGCAGTTTTTCTTCTTCAACGTTTGAAGAAAAAAAAATGTATTTTGAACTCCAACAGAAATTTGACGCGAATGAAAACGTAGCAGTTCGTAAAAAAAGTGAAAGAGAGAGAGAGAGAGAGAGAGAGAGAAGAGCGATTTAATATTTCGGGGATGATTTTTTTAAGTCATTTTCCCATTATCCAATCGGTGCAGTTCAACTTTTTTACGATCCATCGAAGTTCGATGACCCTCTATAAAATCAATAATAAAAACAAATACTGCATTATTGACAAGTATAACTTGAGAATCAACCTCTTTCCAGGTCAATGAAATTATCCACCAAAATCGAATTAACTTCCTGCCTACACCTCGCGTCCTGTATTTTTCATAGTGTTCGAAAAGCACACTCATACTCTTCGGAAAACAGAATCGAATTGCTCAATCTCTTTCAAACGATTCGAAAAAAAGAAAAAATAGAAAAAAAAACTGGCAGCACTCTAAATTTTTGTTTCCATAAAACTCTCTTTCGTTCTAGGGTGGCGTTCGCTAAAAGAACCAGTGACCCACATATCAATCTTTCCAAAAAAAAAGAAAAAACGAATAAAAAATATAACGAAGGGAAAAATATAAATTCGAGTTTTCCGCAGTAGAGAAAATAATTTTATCAATTTTTCCTCGACTCCTCTCGCGTAACTATATCTCGTAATTTTATTGCGAAAGAGTGAGACTGGAGAAGTAGAAGGGAAAGTCGTTAGTAAAAAAAAAAAAAAAAGCCAGAAAGGCAAAACAAACTTGCTCGGGTGTCTCGTGCATGTTTAATGAGAATTAGAGAAATGAGAGTAGTGGAAAAGTGGAACGTGGTGAGAAGGAAATTGTTCGTAATAGCGTATATACACTGTATTTAATGTCTGTATATATATATAAACATTAAAAATATATATGTACATATTTTAGAAGTAAAACGAAATATTTCTATACACACGCGCGTCAGTCGATAAACCGCGCATGCGTAACTGAAAGTTTGCTCCATCAGGACGTGGTGATGCACAGTGTGCTCTCTGCGGAGAGCCAACAGCAAAACCCCTCCCCGTTGGCAAAAGCAGCAGTAAATGCCAGAGGCTTCCGGTCCTCAGTTGCACTCATACCGAAGTCTCTGGACCGTCCAGGAAACCCCTGGCAACTTCGTCGATCTGTATACACATATATATATATATATATATATATATATACGAAGATATAACGAGGCGTTGCCATTTTCCAGCAACGGATTAAAGATATATGAAAGATAGGAGAGCTCAGACTCCCAAGACTCCCTCTCAACAACCCCACTCATTCACTCTGAAACTCTGGTCGTATCGAATGTCCCGATCTCCGGTGGTGTACTCAAACGTGTGTGTTTGTTCGTGTAGGTTTTCCTGTTTGCTCTACTGACCCTTTCGTCTCTGTGAGCTCGTTGCTTTCTCGTTGAAGCCCTCTGTCTTTATGTCCCTTTTGGAATATCCGCACCACCTGCCCTCCATTATATCTTCCCTTAATACCCAACCCTTTCGCAGCTTCCTTTGTTCGAATTTGTATATGTATTTTTTTTTTTTTTTCGTTTCGTTTTCATTTTCTGAAATTCTCGCTTCTTTATATGTTTTCGTACGTATATATAGATATTGAGGTATTTTAGTTGAAGAGCTAGGTTTTTAAACCGTGAGAATTTTCGTTGCCACAAGTGCAAGCTAGGGGATATAAAAGAGAAGAAAAGGCTTCTCTCTAGGTTGGTTTTCAAATTTCAGGCTCCCTTTGTTCTTTAACTGCACTAAGGGATTTTAAATACACCGCGTGTGTGTATTCTGCTTGAGAAAATTCAATCTTTCTCGAATTAACTTTCAAGCTGTGCCGCACGCTTTTTCTTCTCAAACGTTTTTTAATTACATCCTCGTTAATGTGAAAGAGAAAGTTTTTTGTGTCAAGCTATCGATCACTCGTTCCCAGGTGTTTTAATTGCTGAAAAAAATGACAGGCCTTGAATGACTTGATAAAGCCCATTATTATTTTTATTGTTTCGACATTTTCATAAATGTTCATTCGGAGATACCAAAAAATTAATAATCGTCGAGAATAAACGGGAGTTTAAAATTAATCTACCAGACGGATCAATTGTTCGAATGATTTCCTGATTATCGAAGACGAGACGGCGAAAAATAACTTTGACATTTAGCGTCCTAGAAGTTTCTGATTCTCCATGTATATACGAGTTCTTATTTAAGTATAATAATGGACCGCAGACGTCTGATGAAATCTGTAGACGTTCGTGATTCATGAAAAAATTGCCAGGGGAGAATAAGGGGGTTTCAGGAAGAGGGTTTTATGTGGGGAGGGCGGAAAGAAAGCGTCACGAATCGTATATATTATCGCGTATAGATTTACCCTCGTGCCGACAAAAGTTTTCATCCCTTCTCACAAAACAGCTCGATCGCTAATGGTCATGCTCTCAAAACCGTTCGATCGAGCTCAGTATTAATAATAAACCGTCTCTCTCTCGCTTTTCTTCTCAACATATCCAAATAATATACATGTATATTGTATATTCTCCTATACAGAAAAGTTGGAAAAAAGTTTTTTTTTTCCGCGAGATGACAAATTATAGCGTGAGAGGCGCCATATATACTTGGGGAAGAGAGATGAAAAAAAGGGGGTGGAGGGTGAAAAAGAGAGCTTGCAGCAGGCAGGTTTGCAGGAGAAAGGAAGCTGAGCATAACACACACATATATATATATATATAACACGAGAAAAATAGAGAGAGAGAGAGAGAGAGAGAGAGAGAGAGAGAGAGGCGTTGGCCGCGAGGCAAATCTTCTCTCCCAGTGATGATACAACAACACCGAAAGAGGAGAATTGATGGCGCGACGCGAAGGCGAAAGAACGCAAGAAAAAAACCAGTGACAGCTTCACCCATATAGTTACCGGAATTTGACAAACTTTTTTTCACTTCTATATTATTATTATTATTATTGTTTTTTTTCTTGCTACTTGACGAACGAGACGGATTATTATATCGCGAAGCAAGACTCCGTTCTTCAGGGGGTTACAGAGAAAAAAACGAGGAAGAAGAAAACGCGAATAGAGTTCAGCGAGAGAGGGTGAGGGGGTTGTAGGCGAACGCTCGATGGGCGTTGCCCGCAGTGTCCGCCAGAGAGTGAAAAACCGACGACAGCGAAGGGAACGTGGTCCATTGAGGAATTGATGGGAGACGACGACAGACGTGCTGGCACATTTATATATTTATATATAGTATAGAAAAAACCTCACTATAGCTACAAAAAAATGTCTCTGGTCCATACGGGATGTTTCGTACGAAATCGAAGTATTTTTGAAACAAGATATTTTCATTATTCTCCTAATTAAGCCATTATGATTCATCTCGATGAAAAAATAAACCCTGCAAAAAATACTTAAACGAAAAATCTCGGGAGTTAAATAAACAAACTACAAATGTATGAACGATAAAACTGATGAAAAATATTTTATTCTAGGAAAAAATATAAATCTTTAAATATTTGTACAGTGGAAAAAAAAATGTTTACGTATACACCCTTGCGATGAATCACGAAACGGTTCATTATTTTTATCAGAATCATCAATCAACGTGCTCATAATCGAAATTGCCATAATAGCGAAGCGAATGAATCCCGGATTACAGGAATCGATTTGGCCCGAATATTTACAGCTCTACATACCCGAAGCTGATATGCCCATTAACAATCCTACCAGAATTCAATCTCCTCAACAGACCTACCAAATTACAGGTTCGGCAGACGTGAGCGCAGTGACCAAAATCCATATGGGAATAATAATTTGACGAACATTCCTAATCTATTACAATTCTCGCCGTAAATGATAAATCAACGTACTGAGTAATAGCACAAATTTTATTTTTACATTCTCCACAAAAGTATCATTAAATCCCTGGGATAAAGCACCGTGAATTCCATTGAATAACTTGAGGAATTCCAGACTGCGGTATAAATAATAATAAAAAGAGATTGCAAAAAACCGTAAAAAGAGAAATTCAGAATAATAAAATCGGAGCAAATGTCAGAGAATATTTACATGGTGACTTTACCCAGACAGTATTCCGTTCGAGTGAGCCTTTTGTTGAGAAAGATCCTAAAAATTCCGCAGGGTCAAAAAATGGCTCGACTTTCTACGGAATATCCTATGCCCCGTTTATATCTATATAAAAGGAGCGTTATGGTGAGTATATGACAATACACGTAAGAGGAAGAGGAGAAGGAGGAGAGTGTATTGGAAAAAAAAAAAAAGATAGACAGACAAGGTGCAATGTATGCTATAGATAGCCATATATATTATGGGTGTATACACATATAGATACGCGTATAAATACATGGTATTCTCGCACGATCTTTCACCTCGCAGGCTGGGTCAAGTCACCCCGTATGTAGAGGGATAGAACGATGCGTCGTCGAGAGCGTTCACCAGGGCAAAACATATTGCCTCTCGTTTCCTGGACGGTTTTCTCACGCGAGGCGACGTCCGACACACGTTCGTGGTGGATGAATATGGTAGAGCAATTTCGCCATAGAGAACCGCCGAGTACACCGGAGTAGTGTCCAAGTTTTGGATGCACAAAAGCAACAGAGCTTGTCTAACTAATATATATACATATACATACAGACTGAACATAGTAGTATAAACTATATATATAAATCATATGTGATAAAACATATAGGTAGCATTTTAGTAGAGGCACATTACGGTATTTCATGTGTATGTATAGAATACACGTAGAGAAAACTATACATAATCGTGGTCGCACGTCGCATCCCCTAAATTTACGAATAAAAACTCTCCCGGGAAGGCATATGTCACCTTACGCGTATTAAGGGAGCCCCCTTGTACCATCCGGGATATTTATGTGTCTCTCTTGTATATTCCTTCCAACCATGCTCCCTCCTGTCCCTCGTCCTTCCCCTGCTCTCCTCGGTCTTCGTCGCCCTAACCCGAACCCCTTGAACATGCTCGTCGCGACCCGCCTGGCAAAGAGCCGCCTTGCTCTTGAGACTTAGACGAGAGAGAGAGAGAGAGAGAGAGAGAGAGAGAGAGAGAGAGAGAGAGAGAGAGAGAGAGAGAGAGAGAGGATGCTGAGAGGACCGCCACGAGAGAGGGACGATGAGGAAGAAAAGAAGAAGAAGAAGAGGAGAGACCCTCTGTCACTGTTGGGCAATGTTGGGTGCAGCGAAAGCTCTTCTCTCATTCTCCTTTCTCCGCAAGGCTCCTCCACGAGCAGCTAATCCTAATTTATTTCACGCCGAACTACTGTGGGCAACTCTTCTTCTATCTCTCTCCCTGTCTCACTCTCAGACTCTCGTCTTTTGCTTTTCCTTCTCTGTTGTCGCTTATGGGTGTAAATGAGCGGCCCTAAATGGGGTTCCTGCGGGCTTACGGTATGCGACCTCGCTATTCGACCCTTATAACATCTATAGAACAAGCCTATTTTCATAGATATATATATATATGTACAAATATTCTACATCTACGTGTGCTGGAATATATATGTATGTGCTACGCCATACTTATGGGGGATTTTATTCCGACTCGAATAACTTTCGATCTTGATTAAGAATAGGATCAAAGACACAAGTTGAAAAGCACTGAAAAACATCCTTTTATACCATTGTACCAATTATTTCCTGTGTATATTTTTCTCTCCTCTTTTTTATTCAATTTATCGAGTATGAACTTATTGTAGTACAATGAGAATTCAAATTTGTTTAATCTGGATAAATTCTTTGTTGAATCGTAAAGGTTCATCTTTTTGGAATGATTTTGATTCACAAATATGACGGTGAGTCTTGAGAGAGAGCTTCTATCTCCAACACTGTAAACTTAGCCACATATGTCATTGCTCTATTTGTATACGAATAAAAAATGTTGATTAATTCGTTATTTTTTGTAAAGTTTTCGTAAAATAGGCTGTAGGTGAAAATGTCTATGGATATCGGGGCTTTAGATCCGTAAAGCTTAGGAAGTAATTCACGGACACCACCCTATTATTTAGGCTCCAACTTCTCGCGATTTCTCTTGTTGAGCCTAAAGACATGCTGATTGGGAAATTCAAGTGAGGACCGTCTCTCCTTTATTCTCGGGCATTCAGGGAAATCCACAATCTCCAAATCGTTTTCCCTTGATAGCGTGTAATTTCGCATTCGAATTTGACACGCTCGTAATACCTTTTGCCACAAGAGGAGTCCCCCTCGTGTATTAATTCCCTTTCCATCTCTTTCTCTTATTCTCGCGATATATAAATTCCCTTCTACTTCTTAATCCCTCGATTTCTTTTGCTCAAAACCGTATACGTAGCTCGGTGTATCAAAGAACATATAGTACACAGAGTACTCTTTTACATGAGCCGCGAGAACCGAGAGGCTCACGGATAATCCTAATTTATTTCCTCTAAAACCCAAAACTCGTTTCGGATGCGCGTGAACCCGTGCACACGGAGGATATAAAGGGGACGGTAGAGCATTACCAAGATTTTTCATTTGATAGCAAAAAAGAGGGAACCTCGTCAAAAACCTCTAAATACCCAAAGCTTCCATGAGTCAAAATAATATACTGAGGTAATCGAAAAAAAATCTTGATTTCATTTAATGAATAAAATTTATTTGAACGAGTAACACCATTTTTAGGGGATTGATATAGGGTCACGCGGTAATTGGATTCTTCTTCTTCTTCTTCTTCTTCTTGAAGACATAAAAGTGAGCATAAAGAAAAGGATCTAATAAAAGGCAGCGAAACAAGTTGCACGAAAAGGCTCGTTCAATTTTTACGAGTCTCTTTTGATGTTGACCAAAGTGTATGTTGCAAAGTAAAACGTCAAGATTCCGGAGAATCATGACGTACAGATGTTCAAAAGCCGTGCTCACTGATGAAATTTGCCGGCATTCGGATTCGTTCTTATGTACGTTTGTGTATAGACAAAAAAAGGATATGCACATTTATGTATATACAGATTGGTAGGTCAAACACGCGAGAGTTTCTGTGCCGACGAGGAGAACAGTTTATTTTGGGCTTATTCCAATTCATTTTGCATGCTTCTGTAGAAAAGAGAGAAATGAAGAAGCAAAGAGACGATACTCGAAGCTATATGAAGAGAAGAAGAGGGGTTTGCTGCAAATGAGGCCTGTCGCGGTATGCTCCGTCGTTAAAGGCACTCTCAGCATGTTGGACGCTCCAAGGGTGGTTGGTGTAGCTCTGCAAAAGACGTCTGTCGAGAACCAACAACGAGGATGGAATCGCGACACGGGGATAACACGCCACGAAAGAGCGAGAAGAGACGAAGAGAGAAGGAGAGACTAAGAGACAGGGAGAGAGACCTCGACACGATTGAGATAGCCCTGGAGCGCGTCATTTCACGATGAAAGCGAGGTCTCTCGTGGGCGCTTAATTTCACGCCACACACACATTTTCCCTTCGTCGTATACGTCTCCCTGTGAATGCATAATTGCGGATGAAAGAGAGAGAGAGGGAGAGAGAGAGAGAGAGAGAGAGAGAGAAGGGGAAAGAAAGTGAAGGAGGGAGTGACGAACACGAGTAAGCTTTGATGGCGTCCCACGAGGGAGCGCGCCGCACTCAAAGCGATCCAATGAACATTACGGGCATTCCGTCTTTACGGTGATACACAATTGCCAAAAAGATTACACCCAGAATTCGTAATATCATTTTGTGATCCTCTTTAACTTGCACAGCTTCAAATTATTTTAACTTAAATTAATTGCGAATGATTGAAATGAGGGAGTTTTAATTTGAATATTCGGAAAATTTCTTACGACCATTCAATTTTGGCCCTAACTCTGGGGCGCACTTTATAAAGAGAAAGTGACATTTATATTAATACAGGTATGAAATCGTTTATTTTTTTTTTTTTTTAGGATGTTTACGTCAAGTTTTAACAAATTGACAGACTGACATTGGTTATAAAGAATATTCTCCGACATTTGAAGGTACATGTTTTTTCTCCTCGTAAATATTCGAGCATCTGGATTCAAACGGCCATTTTTCTCATGTACTCCATTTCATATACGATCCTGAAGATTTGCGAAAGTTTTACACGAATGTCTGACTATTTGCGAGAAAAACGAGGGATCTCGGTTGAACGAAGAGAGAGAGAGAGAGAGAGAGAGAGAGAGAGAGAGAGAGAGAAGAGAGGGAAATGGTCTTTTTCGCGAAAGAATACAAGGGTACATGAGCGGAGGGTGAAAAAAGAGTGTGAGGATTCGAGAAGAAAGTTTCGCGAGTAAACAGCTGCCCTCGCATCGCCCCTGACCTTCGTACAAGTTGCATCGGTATACTAATACTACGATGGCTTCGTAACTAAAAGTTTTGCACAACAAGAGGAGAATAGATAGTGTCGCTATGGGAGACACGACAGGGCTATAAAAGGCTACTCCGTTCAGTCTCTGTACGTCCTTGTATCGGGACAAGAAGATTTATATAGAACGAGAGACGAAACTTTCAACGAGCTATTTCTATCACATAAAATACCGGATATATTCTAGTTGTCGTGACAACGAATTAAGTCTCACTCATTCTTCTCTTGTCTCACCGATAATTATCAAAATTAAATAGATAAATTATAATTCCATTCCAATTTTATTGTCCCTTTACGAGTATTTGCTTAACACATATGATAAATACAACTTTCATTGAAGCCAATTTTTTTTTATTACTATTATTATAAACATTAAAATAATATATCGAATGCATTAAAAAGCAACATTTTTCACTCGCACATTGATTTTCCCTGATTAAAAAAAAAAAAATGTTCTGACTCAAAAGCAAAAAATGTGGTCACGCCTGAAATTACGGCTCATTCATACATGAATGGTTCCCCGACGAATTCTTTTTAAGATGAATCATCGATGTGTCATGAAAATCCAATTTAATTCGACCGTGGGGATAAATACGACGATCTTATCGATCGGGATAGTGGGCTCGTCGATTTTCGACATTCTCGTTGATATCGGTCGATCTGGACTTTCGAATAAGAAAAAGTTATGGTCGAAAGAATACGAGGCTTCTTTGGGCATGGATGACGGTAGGTGCAGTGTGGAAGTTCTCATAGATGATGTTGAAATGAGCCCTTCTCTCTCTCTCTCTCTCTCTTTCTCTGTTGCTCGTTCGTCCAAACGAGATTCCAAAGATCACTGAAACGTTTACGACGTTACAGTGATGTATTTCGTTCTTACTTGCCTGTAGATAACGGTGGCTATCAAATTCCCTTTTGATAGCGCGGTGCCAATAAAGGCGAACGAACGAAAGAGAGAGAGAGAGAGAGAGAGAGAGAGAGAGAGAGAAAGGGATTGAAGAAGGAGAAGAGAATCCAAGTGAGATATATAAGTGTACATAACATTAGGAAATGTCTGCGGAGGATCGGGAGTCGAAGAGAGTTATTGGAGAGTTTCGAATCGGATATAAGTGGAGTATAGCAGCAGGTGCATTGAAGGGGAGAGAGGAAGTGAAGAGAAGAGAAGATAAAGATAGACAAAAAGGAAAGAGCGAGCGAGAGGAAGAAATAGAGAGGCAGAACATTCATAACGCGAGAACACGATCGGTTTTCGTGAGATGTATCAATATATACGAGAGTTTAAAGGGCCAAGGATTAACTACACATTTACATTCATAGTAATATATATCTATACGTAAATGCATGTGATAGCATACGTTTAATCCTGTGGCTATAGCGTTGATGTGGCTGCTATGTTGGTTAACTACAGGAAGCAGCCACAGCTCCCTTTCTTTCTCTCTCTCTCTCTCTCTCTCTCTCTCTCTCTCTCTTCTCTCTTGGGTCTCTGGGCAAGGGATAGAAGCGTCGATTGCACGCGCTCGGGTTCTGGCACGAAAATTGAATCCCGAGGGAGGAGGGCTGATCATGAAGAGATCGAGAGAGATGGAGAGAATTGCCCTGAACGAGCTCGACGAAGGACGAGTTTGAGGACCATCACACCAAGCAAGACTCTGACCTCAAGGGTTCAAATTGATTGCGTACTATTTGATGATATATATCTATACCGACAGACACACACACACACACACACACACACACATATACACATATATATGTGTATAAATAAGTTTCCTTAAAGCTATAGAACTATGATCCGATTTGAATCGAAAGAGATAGACTGCCTTTTCGATATATATGCGTATAAGAGAACTTTTATACATGTAGATTGCCTATAAAAAGCTAAATTTACAATTATATTGTTTAAATATTATATAAAAAGGCATGAATTCTTAATTCGTTGGTTTAAAAATCCATTTCAACACCTACAAATATTTACCTAAAATAAGGCACCTAATTTTGACCGAATTTCCCCAAAATCCCATTTCCAAAAATTCACTCCATTCATCTTCACGTTCTTGCCATTGAGCTGCAACATATTGCACGTCTTTACAAAGATCGACCGTTAATTCGTCTACTTAAAGTCTCAAGAAGATCCTTCACAATGAAAAATACAACAAAGGGGAAAAAAATGGTGGTCGAAAAGAGCACCAAAATATCCTTAAGCCAAAGTACAAATGGAACATCGAGTCGCAGGTGCTCAAAAAGTCAGTCCTCCGTGTCAAATACGAGTATATATAGGAAACTTGACAATCTCGACTATTTTCGGGTCCTGAGCGCGTTCGTAATATAGAAGGGATTTTTCGAGGCGTGAAAATCGGGTCTGCGAGTGGTTTGAATGTCGGAAAAATCGTTGTGTCGACGAGACGTTACGCGTACACATATATTTACGTTTGTATATAAATATACATGGAAAGAAAAATCGAATCGGGACGAGGTTCGATCACTCGAGAGGAGGGGAAAGATACGATGATACTCGGGGAGCAAAAGAGAAAATCTTCGGGAATAAGAAAGCCTGAAACAGCTGCAATCATTTAGGAGAGTTGGGGACATCGCGAGGAGAAGATGAAATGATTCTTGCTGGTTTTTCGGAGCAGGGATTGCTCTCTCGCTCTCTTTCTCTCTACGTATATATTTGTGGACTATACATATAGAGCATTTAGCGTAGCTCAAAACGACAAAGATCCGAAGATGCGTATCTCTGAAAATAGTACCGCGAAAGAACGCACCACGTATTGTGTCCCGAGATGAAGAGGATGGAGACAGTGTCTTCAAGATTTTCTCAACTACTACCATCTATTTATAAATTTTATACATATATATGTACATATTGGTCCATTTATCTCTCTTTCTCTTGGTCGAGTTAACGAACGAACCAACGATCTACAACGTCGTACGGATACGCGACATCCGCGCGAGATGTTTTCGCCCTTCTCTCCCCTCATCGCGTATTTATACATATGTATACATGTATATCAAAAACTAACGTCTGGAATATTTTTCTTCTTTTTTCATCGTTAAAGAAAAACGACCCTCGATATAACCGTTTAGTCGGAACGTCGAGCCAAATTGCTTATTGATAA
This sequence comes from Rhimphoctona megacephalus, assembly GCA_963989365.1. NCBI lineage: Eukaryota > Metazoa > Arthropoda > Insecta > Hymenoptera > Ichneumonidae > Rhimphoctona > Rhimphoctona megacephalus. Next base: position 20,503,246 of record OZ022422.1, on the reverse strand, counting down.
GAAAGTTATTACCAGAAAATGAGGATTCGTCTGGCTTTTTATTAGCTATACGTACCTCGAGAAAATGTCCCTCGCAAATATGGAAATATTATTATTCAGAATGTAAGTTTCGTGATTTTTTAAGTCTGAGATATTTTTGTTGTAGAAAGTGTTTGAGAACAAATGGTCTCGGAGACAGTTGACATTTCGTGGAAAAAATGGCAAACTCGGGACAGAATCATTTATTTTAGTCAATCTTTTGTGACCTGGTTTTCAGTATTTTTGTAAAATTTGCTTTGACCTCTTCTCTGAATTTTTCCAGGCAATTATCAGTCGTAACAAATGAAATTCCATAATACTATGATGGCAAATGTTCAACTTCGGAGTTTCGTTTTTTTTTTCTTCTTATCATTCGTTCCTATTTAGTAAATTTAATAAAATATGATTTTAGAGTGAATTATATGAATCGTTTGGGCAATTTTGGCAACGATAAATTTCTCCATATTTTTAAAATCCTATTTACAAGCATTTATGGCTGCGCAGTAACATTTTTATGAAGTAAAAATTCTATTAATATCTAATGATACTTTTACGAGCGTTTGAACACGAAAACTCGTTCCGTAATGGATCCTTCTTAGGAGACATAAAAAAAGTATATTTTTTTCTTTGGATAAGGTGAGTAGCGGTAGAAAATTTTCAGATCCTATTATTTATTAATCTCGCAGGCTCCCATAAAATTCGAGCGTGAATCTGGTGATCAGGAAGGGAGAGACCAGGGCGCGATGTATAGATGAGAAAGTTGATCGAGGTTCTGGACCCAACGGGGGTCGCAAACGAGTTTGGGAAAAGGCCAACAGGGGGGGTGTCTAATTCATTCGATGCACCGCAGCACACACAAGGCTGGCACAAAAAAAAATCATTTCCGGCCTATGTACCGAACACTTGGAGACTAATCTCTTTTTTTTTAGTGCGTAGAAAAATAAAATATTGCGAGTGGTTTCCCCGTTTTCGTGAGATGGGAAATTGATGATCAGTTTTATTATTCCCACTACGGTGAAACAAATTTTTATTAGTATAATGTATTTCAATATTTTCACGTCATACAAGCGAGAGAAAAAATATTGAATTATTAAATGTTATATTTAATCATCTAAATCGAATCGAATCGAGTTAAAAAAAAGAACAAAAAAACATATTTATATTAGAAATCGTCGATGAACTAGCCAGGAAGGGATCAATCGATACAGAACTGCGTTTTCCCGAAAGGGATCGTTCCTCAAAGAGTTGAAAAGGGTAAATTCCTCGAATCCGTAGGAGGTGAAAAGCTCAGTTCCACGTTTTTCATTCTGAAACCGTAATGAAGCGTGGAAAGAGCCTAATGACAATGAAAGGAGAACGCTGTGAGAGCCAGTACACGTATAGGAATGAAGAGGATGAAGAGGGAGGGGGGTGAGTGAGACCTGAAAAGGGTGAGAGGTAGCCTAAAGAAGCGGACGAAATAAGAGGAAGGGACTGGGGGGGTTTGGTTGGTTGCCTTCGTTGGGAAGGAGATCGACGAGAAGAGGAGTGTCTCGAGGAAAAGCCCAGCAGCAGCGAGCACGGTTGCGGGCAATCTAATTCATTTCTCAAGACGAAGACGAGGACGAGGACGAGGACGACAAGGACGAAAAAGCGCGGAAAAAGAAAGGAACGAACGAGGATGAAAAAAAAAAATAAAAAAATAAATAAAAAAAATTGAAGAAAGAGAAAATGAGAATGAGTGAGTGGGGCTGGAGAAAACCCATTTCCTTTCTGAGCTATTAATCGATAAGCTGAAAATCGTGTAACTTGGGAATGAAAAAAAGGGGTGCGGGAAAGTTTCTGCTATTCTATGCCCTTTTTCCCTTTTCATCTTTAAATAAGTACTCGTATAGAGTTACTCGTGTTGCTTTGACACCCTTACTCCCTTATGAAAACGTATATATCATATACATATTTATGTATATATATATATATATAGATATATACATATGAATATTGTGGAATTGAATATAGCGAAGAGAAGCTTTTGTCTCGATAAGTGGTGTCGTTTGTAAAATGCATTTTTCTTCAACGTCTCAGTCGATAATTCTCCCCTATTTTTTTCCTTACCTATATATCCATGCACTGTATAGTTGAAATAAAGAGAATACAGTCATTTCAAGAGCCCTGACATACGTATGGATTTCATGAGGAAAGTGCAAAAGGAAAAAGGATAAAAAAGTAGATTTTTATTCAAAGATATTCGGTGCTTTTGTACACGAGGGTGTTAAAGTATCCATTATTCGTATTGGCTTTCGTTGCAAATTCGAGAGCTCTACGTGCATGCGATTTTAGTTACGTGTCGTGGTAAAAAAAGCATATGTTTTTTTCGAACCAAGAGATCGAGATAGGAAATGTAAATAATTCAAGCAATTTTATACTTATAGCGCTCGAAAGATATTGCAATTTATATCGAATCGGAAAATGCTCAGTAGCCAGTGTAAAAACTTGCTGATTTGCATGAAAAATAATAAATTTTTTCAATCGTCTTGATAATAAATTTTGTTGCATATTAAATAATTCAGCAAATAAATTTTTTTGATTAATCTCTTCTTTTTCTTGCAGCTAATTAATAATTTAGAAATTACGTTGATACGTTACCAAACTGTTTGAATATAAATTTTGAAAAATGTACGATAGCTCGAGGCGTTTTTAATGGGAAAATTAAAGCGAAGGTAGCAGACGTCTGCACAGCACGACACTCGTAATTATTCAGGTACACGGACCACCTCTTTCTAGCGTGGATGTTAATAATTATTAGACTTCATATCGGGTTTATGACCAGACATCGATCGATGTAGAATAAAAGAACGTCACAGACAGAGAACGTACAGAACGTCGTAAAATCATCCTCAGATATTTTTTCGTAATTAATACAGATCCTGAGGTTTTTCTAAAATTGTCCAAGAAGCGTGATAGAAAACAAATACCTTGCAGCGTGAATGGTGATTCATTATTGTCTAATGAACAGCGGGATTTTTACGTAAATAGAAGAGATTAATATTTCAAAAACATTTAAAATTACCTTACGATATCTTTGTCTTTATTCTTGATAAAAATAAAATCTCCTCAAATTCGCAACAACTAAAAAAAAAGTAATGTAGAATATAAGCCAGAGAATTGTTGAAGCAGTGACAGGAAAGAATTAAAGCAAAAGAATGATGGAATCTTCTGAGCAACATAATTAAATCCGGAGATTTGGTAGGAGGCATTAACAAAGAATTAATTTTATCGTGAAAAGAGAGAGAGAGAGAGAGAGAGGACAATTTTCTTTGTATTAATGTGAGTTATTTGTGAATTGCGTCCCCATGGAATTTTAAAGAGAAAGGAGAGAGAGAGAGAGAGAGAGAGAGAGAGAGAGTGAGAAAGAGAAGACATAATATAATGGAAGGAGCGAAAATTCAGGGATGGGAGGGAGATGTGCAAAGTCCTCGAGTGAGGACGAATCTGAAAGCTCTCTCACGAGGTTTGTGTGGCCTTGCTATTCATTCATTCTCCTGTCGTCGTTTCGACAATTTTTCATCGTTCTGCCATGCAGCTTTCTTTTTTTCATTTTAATATTTTTTTTTGCTCTCTCTCTCTCTCTCTCTCTCTCTCTCTTTCCACTCCGAAGAGAATAGAGAGCGTAATATAACGACGTGAAGTTCTCCATTTCTCTTGTGCACGCATCACATAATGATGAATTTAATGAAGAGTTCCCCCGAAAGCTTGCTGGGGAAAACGAAGCGCGAGACTGTTACGATGTCGCTCTGTTTCCGATGCATTATATACAACCTGTATATATATATATATACATATATACACGTATTTATGGCAATTGCGATTGATCAAAAGGTCGTATAATTTATTCACTCCCGAATAATTGATACGCCCTTCTTATATTGATGCACAAATGTATATCGTGGTATATCCTCGTATTTCACAGTGATGAAAACCCCCGAGTATGTATCGCGAACGTATACGTACTCGAGAGTCGAGTGTCACTCACGCGCTCAACTCACAGCAAGCTTTGACGCCGTATATGACTTTCCATAGTGCTTCTTCTCTCTGTACAAGTAGTACATCACTACACAACCGCATACGATATATATTTTTTCTCCTCTCTCGTTTGTCACAAAAGTCTCTCGGGCGAGCTATCCTCTCTCGCGGTTTTTCAAACGTTAAAAGCTACGCGAGGACTCAAAGTGAAGTTATATTTTCACTGGTTCCAAAAAAAAAGAAAAAAATGTCCATATACTGATATTTGTATGTGTATCATGATAATAAACTACCCTGCTTTTCTTTCAATTCTTTTGTGGATTCCCAAGCAAGAGCCTCGTGCCAGACGATGAAGAAAGAAACCATTGGAATATTGTTCTCTGTGCAAGAGTTCGTTGTACCTTTTGAAAAGTGCTCGTTATACCTCTTTTCGCATAATCGCAATTTAAGTAGTTGGAAATTAATGAAAAATAATAATAAAAAAATTTTAAATATAAATAATCGTCGATTAAATCGTTCTCAATGTTTTTAAAACGTTGAAGTTTGCATCGTTGAAATGCAACAGAATTCGTTTTTTCATTATTCTTGACGTCCAATATTTTTTACCATGCAATTTTTGGAACAAAAAATTTGACTCTTTTTTATGTCCACACCCTCGAATCAATTTCAAACGGAATGCAAAATTGAATTGAAAAATATAAAATTGAAATTCATTGTAGTACTGCAGCGATGTAACTTCAAAGCCTTTTTTCCAATCAATAGTTTACGTTCTCGATAAACTTTTATGTTGAACATTTTTCGGAATCGCTGAATTTTCATAGAATCGTCTTGTTCTTCATTTTCTCCGATACGATGATTAAATATTGAGTAGCAGCAATCAAATTTTTCCGAGAGTTTTCATAACGCAGAATCGTAAATTTGTGATTTGTTTTTTTGAGTTTAGCGAATTGAGTAATTAAACAAATGCGTGTTAGTTTATTGCTGTTTTTAATCATTAAAATCGAAGTTTTTTTGTAAATAGTTACATTCGCTTTTTGGAGCATTCCATATCCAACTTTGTACGCGTTTTTTTCAACACCAACAAATTCGTTCTATCGTGTGGTAAATTTATTAATCCTCAATCGATTTCTTCATTTCCCAATCTAATTAAAAATCGCTTTATCTAGATTTATAAATAAATCCGATTAATTTACGAGTAACAAACCAAGATGAAAGATCGATGGAGAACATCCATATAAATTCATGATCAAAATGATTGAACAGTAAAAAGGGTTTAATTTACTCACGTCCAATAGCAGGGTGTGTGATTGACGTGTCTCTGGCTCGTGAACATCGACTCTCGTTTAAGCGTCGATACGGCTAGTGTCCATAGTGAAAATAATTCCTTCTTTAATCATTAATTTCACGAACAAGAAAAAAATAAAAACAAATCACCTCGACATAGAACAAATCACAATGAAAATAGTCGTTAACTTTATCTCTTGTTGTTGCGTGTATCGTCGGAGAGAATCCTCGTTTTGTTCATCCCTTAATGGTAACTTTGATGATGATATTTAGTGGCAGAAAAAAAAAATGATCAGGAAGAAATTTGTGGTTGTTAGTTCGATCAAGTTTCCTTGGGTTGTCATGAAGGTTGCATTTAATTGAACTCCCTGCAAGACCTGTATACATATATGTCGTGCGTAGCCTCTATAGATCGAGGGAAGCAGTGTAATCACACAGAGCTATCAGTTCCAGCGGTGCAATACCTCCGTTAATGATGGTACCTAGTGAAACGTTAGTATCTGACAGGGGCAGGATCAGGACAGCACACGGGATGCAGAACGAGAAGGGGGTTGAAGTTGAAGGGGGTGATGAACCATCACGATGTAACCGCACTTCGTAGGTTGACCACCATCCGAACAGTAGTAGGTTGATCTCTCTCTCACACTCTCTCTCACTCTCTCGTTCTCTCTCTCTCTCTCTTCACCGATCACTGCTGTACTCTACAAGCCGTGTGTACACAAATAAATTCATATATGCATATGGAGACACATGTATATTGTGCAAAGCCCGCGTGTGGCCTTAATCCACGTGACCGAGCACTATAGACTGTGGACAACGACGAAACATAAAACGTGGCCTGTCTTATAAGCCCTTCGAGTTCATTTACATAAAAAAAAAAAACACCGAAGCATTAAAGCATTGTTTCTGTTCACAAAACAACCAACAAACACAGACACGCATCATCAAAAGTTCTGGCTCATTACTTTTCGCGAATATTTCTATCGCGTTAAGTTTGTTTTTATTTTTTTATTTCAGTACAAAGTTTTCTTATCGCCGGAGTCTCGATCTGTTGGCGTTTTAACAAAAGGGGGTTGTGCACGCACCCTCTACTTTTTCACATAGTCACCCAAGGTTTACGTGTTCTTTCGTAAGGGTGGCTAATGTTTGTATCTTGATGTTTATTTCTTTTTTTCGCAAGGTCCTCGATAAGGGTTTCCAAGGGTGAAAGAGGGATGTGTATTATAGCACGTAGTGGAGTCTCGGGCAGGTAAAACCCTCGAGAGAGGGTTACGCAGGTAACCCGGAGAGAGAAAGAGAGCGGATGAGACGACCGACAGGCGCGGTGTCTCGAACGAAACTGGCTTCGTCAGAGAGGGTCGCGTGTGTACTGTGCTGGGCGAACAAGGGGAGAGAGGCAGGAGCAGCAATAGCGAGGAGAGGGAGAAGGGGGAGAAGATTTTTCTTTCTCTCTCTCTCTCTCTCTCTCTCTCTCTCTCTTTCTCTCACGTGTACTTTTCTGGCAAAAGCACTGTGAAAGCGGTGGCTGTGCGGCCTGCTGACGGACTTTACCGTGAGGATCTCGTCCGCGCGAGCTTGGCGAAAGGAAAAACGAGCTGGGGCACAACGAGTAGTTTTGGTACTTAAGAAGCAGAGGTTGTGCTTTCGGGGGTTGATAACGAGGAGGGCCGACTGAATTTTTGAAATAGTTTGTCGAAGGAAAGGCGAACAAAACTTTGAAATGAGAAAGAGAATGGAAAAAAGGAGAAAGGAGAAAAAGGATAGAGTGAGAGAAGGAGAGAGGGGCAGAGAGAGAGAGAGAGAGAGAGAGAGAGAGACAGAGAGAAAGTGGAAAGAGAAAAAATAGGCAAGAGAGTTTTCGGAGATCTCGAATGTGGAGAGGACCGCGTGTACTGCAGGATCGGAGTTTCCGATCCGCACTGATTCCACGAGAGATGCGGACTCTAGTCCATGAATACTCTTTCCTCCTCCTTTCTCTTTCTCTCTTTCACTTCTGTACATCGGCGTTTTCCCAGTGATCCTCGTTCACTCGTCGTCTCCGTCGTTCGGTCGGCGAAAGACTCCCCGATCTGCGCAGTCGGCGGGCTGTACGATCATCAGCAGTAGCATGGCTATCCAGCAACCTAGCACCGCACCACTACTACCACCACCGGCATCAACCGTTGCCACCGCTGCTGCCACCGCCTCTGCCAACCCAAAACCCTTGCGGCACCCCTTGATGCCGTATCCGCAATCTTTCTCTCTTTCTCCTCTCTTTGTCTCTCCCTCTCTCTCTCTCTCTCTTTAGCGGGAAATATACCCTGAGTAACGTTGATACATGCAGCTTCAAACCAGTATATATACGACGATCTACACTGTATATACATGATAACGGGGGGCACAGATTAGCGAGAGATTCGAGTTTGCAAAAAACTCAAACAAAATACTAATTATCGATAATTTCTTCAAATTTTTAGTCACGCACTTAGATATTTAAAAAAAAAAAACGTTGAATTAATTGGCTAATGTGTACGAAAAATCGTGTTATCGAAGGAATATCGACGTTTCGCGAAAACAGTTCAAGGATTATAATTATATACACGGAGAGAAAAATATCATAAAAATTACCGTGCTCTGCACTACAAGTTGGATGCGAAAGACTTTTTTGGAACGATTTATCGAGAAAAAAATTGAAGATTCTAACGAGTATTGCAGTATTTTAAATAAGCCTATGAATTTTTGTAATACGGTACAGTCAAATTTTGAAAAAAAAAAAACACTGTAAAAAGTCCCATTACAAACAAAATTGCTGCTTTTTAACTCGTTGTAAACGACAAATTAATGGATGCATCGCAACTAAATCTCAGATGGGTAAGAAATTTTAATACAGTGCAAGGCAATTTTTATCGTGATGTTTGGAATTTTTGGTTCAAACTTCGTCTTTTGTTATTGCACAAGACGACTAGGCTAGAGCCTGTCGTCTACTTTTATTACTTTTATTCCGATGTGTCATGTGACATGACACGATTTTTAACCTTTGACAATTTTTTTTTTTATACTAAAGAGGAAAAAAGAATTCTTGGGATGAAAAGAAGCAGCAAATTGTTCTCCTTCAATTTCAAATTGCCAATCCAACATAATTCTTCCCATCGCAGCCGTATCCTGACACATACATATATTTAATTTGAAATCCTGATTTGAAGATGAACCAAAAGAAATTGAAAACGTTTGATCTCATTGATGATTTCTTTATTCAATAAATAAATCATTTGTTTGATGAATGGATTATCAATTGATGAATAATCTTTAATTAATTAGCTTATTAGTATTATAATAATAATAATAATACTAATTATTATTATTATTGTTATTATTATGAGGAATAAAACTAAAAAATGTGCATTATTGAAATTCGTGTTCAGGCAAACAAAAATTGACAATCGTCACATGAAATTTTACAGTGCCAGAAGACTATTTTTTATCGTACTGACACCATTGATTTTAATTTCGTTTTTTGGTGACATTTATACGCACTGTTCACATGTTTTATTGTGCCTGACAATGGCACACGCATCATTGGAAATCACGGCAATTTTTGCCGGAATTTCTTACAAATATTCTAAAACATTTCTATCCGTGTATACTATTTCGTGGTTCACCTATTCAATAACAAATTCCACTGTTCTTCAAGATTTATTAATTCTCGATATCCATTACCGTAATCATTTTCTCGTCGGTCTGACGTGAGAATAATGGGTTGCCTGAAAGATTAAGAGAAAAATATAAATCTGAAAGGTGGTGGAGATTCGTGAAACTGGTTATTACGATTTTTTTTCGCTCTTTCTCATTCTCTCAACCGTTTTTTTTCGAGGCGCCAGGTTGTGAGCGTTGGTCTGGAGCAGGTGCAGGGATAGGACGTTTGGCCGGTATATCGATGAGTTTTTTTTTGGGATCGATGGAGCAGGTGGTAATTTCCAATCTTCCATTTTATCTTACCATTTTAACGTCAGGTATATACGCAGATATATACATATATGCGTATAGATTTGTATCCGGAGAATCGTTGAGTGAAAATCCTTCGAATTTCGGGGATGTAAATACTGGAAGTTATATATATGTAGAGATATAACTAAAAGTGGTATTTCGCTCGTGGGTAGCTGACGGGGAAAGCTTTAGGATGGTGAACGGGTCAGCGGAGCAACCTGTTCATATGGTTACCTTTCTCATTTCATAATTCATAACTGAGAGAGGGAAAAGCGATATACATTGGCTACATTTCGCTCTCGTGAATGAATTTCGTCGAAATTTGCGTCGCATTCCCTGCCATTTTGGGGGAAAAGCGAATATGTAAATATATGTATAGATATTGGTAGGCGGAGGGGAGATGTAGTCATTGTTCGGCTCCCACCTCGAACACATTCGAATATTGTATAATAGTAACAAGAAGGACGAGAGGGAGACCGTCACGCTTTCCCATTCTCCTCCGTCCCAATCAGCATTGCACGATATTCATCCCTCTCAAAACCAAAACTCATTTGCTTTCCGCATCCACTCCCCCAGGTACACAGTATGATTTCCACGAGTCAAACGATCCAGCTTTTCCACTTATTTTTTTTTTTTAATTTTTTTTTTATTTTTGCTTTTTGTTTTTCGTCGCACAATGCTCTCTCATCAGTGAAAATAATCGCAATTTTCATAACCCATGATTTTCACAATCCTCTCTGGGACCAGATTCGGAGGTGGAGAAATTATTGAGCCGTCGAGGATTTATTCCGCGATAGTAATTTCCAATGAAAAATTCTTCCTCGTCCATGGAATTTCGCATTTGATGGGAAGGAGAAATAATGGAACGATGATAATAAAAAAAAAGTGTCGAGCTTAAAAAAAAAGTAGAGATTTATTTCACTTTTGTATTTATGATCAATTTCTTCGCCAATGGACGAACTTTTGTTTTGTGATTACCCGTGCGTCAATTGAATTGAGGCTGCGAAAAGGCCCCGATCAGAATTCCCTAACTTAGTTGAGGCCCTTGTGTGGACTCCCATATTGGCCCCTGAAAGGGCTGTCACGCTTTTTAAAAAAGGACCTTTAAAGGTATATAAGTCGGGGCCTTATCACTAGCCCTGTCAGACCCCTATCAAAAATTGAACATTTAAAAAAATATTAATTTTTTAATTGGAATTTAATTTCCGATCACATTTGGTCATATTTCACTATTTCCATTACTCCTGACGTTAATTTACGCAGAAAAATTCTCCTACCTACACCGGGATTCGATCCTACTTACCTACGTATCTGTAAGACTCAAGCGCATACGCACGCTACCTTTACGCTACAGTCTCTTTGAAGAAAATTGGTTAAAAAATGTAACATACCAAGCATTCCAAAATCTTCCAACAAATAATTCAGAATCTTTATATCGCAAACCAAAAAAGTTTGAAAAACATGTTAATAAAAACAATGACATGAAGTAAATTCAACATAAATTATAATAATAATTTTTTAAAATTATCAATATAAAGAGAAAACATTCAAATTCTTAATGTACACGACGAAATATTTGCGTTCATGCAAACTTTTCAATTTTCAAAATCAATAAGACTCCGATTTTTTGCCTCCTCGGAACCCGATTTAGTTTTGATATAATATTTCTCGTCATTTGTATAGGGGCTATCCTGCTGAAGCCCGACTAGGTCCTCAATGGGCTGCCTTGAGAGTGCCACGTTTTGGAGCATCAAAGTTCCGAAAATTTCGCCTTATTGAGACCCGACATGGTTCCGTCATAATATGATAATTCCTTGAAATGGGAACTGCCCTAATGCAGCCCGACTAGGTCCTTAATGGGTTGCCTTAAATGTGTCATGTTTTAAATAATCCTGGCTTCCCTAAAATTGCTCTGTCGGGGCTTAACCTGGCAGTGTTCTGGCAATGTCTGATAGGGCACCCATGTCCAAGCCCTTCAAGGCCCCAATTTAAGTTAGGGCTGCCCTGACAATTTGATGCACGGGTAGCGGCCTGATAAAATAGTTAGAGGTGACTTCGTTTTTTTACCAAGGAGAAATTCGAAGCTAAAAAATGGCAATCAAGGTTCAAGTGCAATTAACCGTCTTCCATTGTTCCCCACGAGCTATCAAAAAATCTGTCACCTCAAATCTCGTTAAAACGGGAGTCCAATTTACGGGAGATCAGCCTGTAAATTTGTACAGGAATGTTGACACGAATGAGGTAGGAGAGTTGGGGAAAATTGTGTTGCGAAACACATAAGAAGAAACAATGTATCCGTTGGAACAAAAAGGAAAATATGGTTGTGAATGGTGTTTCATGCATAATACCACAGTCCTATTCACAAACTCGTTTAGCGTCTCGCAAAATGTACCCAACGAAAGGAAAAAAAAAATAAAAAAAGCCAAATCCTGCCTCGGAAATCCCGCACTCCCTCATCATCTCTTTGCTCTGTGTATCCGCGCTCTCAACCCTCGGGTTCGTGCGTATAGAAAATCATAAATAAAAAAACGCACACTCGCGTTCAACTCGAGCGCGGGGACGTGGCCGATTATATCGCATAATGTAACCGCGACCGCAGCGGCGCTTATCTCACCTATGCCAGAGAGCACAAAAACAGAGCAGCAGAGTGAGAGAGAGAGAGAGGGAGAGAGAGAGAGAGAGAGAGAGAGAGAGAGAGAGAGAGAGAGAGAGAGAGAGAGAGAAGAGAGAGAGGGGGGGGGGAGAGGGAGAGAGAGGGAGGGAGGGGAGAGAGAGAGAGAGAGAGAGAGAGAGAGAGAGAGAGAGAGAGAGGGGGGGGGGGGGGGAGGGAGAGGGAGGGAAAGAGAGAGAGGGAGGGAGGGGGAGGGAGAAAGAGAGAGAGAGAGGGAGGGAGGGGAGAGAGAGAGAGAGGGAGAGAGAGAGGGAGAGAGAGAGAGAGAGGGAGGGAGGGGGAGGGAGAAAGAGAGAGAGAGAGAGGGAGGGAGGGGAGAGAGAGAGAGAGAGGAGAGAGAGAGGGAGAGAGAGAGAGAGAGAGGGAGAGAGAGAGGGAGAGAGAGAGAGAGAGGGAGAGAGAGGGAGAGAGAGAGAGAGAGAGAGAGCGAGAGAGATATATTCATATACATATTATATATATATAAACGTTTATCTTTTCCGCCCTCACTCACGCAATGTCACGCAACTGTTTAATGCGACCCAACCCTCAACGTCTGTCTTTATGTGGCAATTTTTTTCCTCCTTCTCCTCCTCCTTTATTTACAAGCGATCTTTTTTTTCAAACTTCCTTTTTCCTTCGCCATCCTGCGCTTTTTACTTTATACCCGTCATTGCATACGCCCGATCGGCTGCACGCATACCTTTACACGAATACTTTGGTTGACGATATAAAAAAACGAAGTGCGATATTATAATAATATTGTAATAAATACATGCTTTTTTACTAGCGGTAATGCGAATGCTGTGAAATGATTTTTCGACTAAGAATATCCTGGTGAACTGGTTGGCTCGTGGGAAAAATTGAGGTCAAGAAATGGTGGAGAGAAAATGATTTTTTTTTTATACATTCGGTACTCGTCTATTTTTTAGAGACACTTTTTCGCATAGAAAATTGTTTCGGTCAAAAATTGTCCCAGTTCGGGTGGAATAAGTCAGTCAAGGATATACGTTTTATGTATGCATATTGTATTTAGTATATATGTATATATTATGATGATATTTTTATTCCCCGAGTAGTCGCGAGCCTTGTCACGAAAGGGCGGTTCATTTGAATTCATAAATCATAGAAGGAAGATCCGTCTCACTACGAGACTCGAGGCACTGCTCTGGCAGAAGAGCAAAGAGCAAGACTCAAGAGTTACACAGAGAAGAGAACGAGGAGGCCAAGTTTTCTCAGACTTTGACCGAGCACGTTATCCATTTTAATAGATCTTCCTCTCTCTCGCTCTCTCTCTCTCTCTGCTCTCTCGCTCTTTCTTCCTCTATTATATCTTGAATTCTTCGTTTTTTTATTCCTTCTTTCTTCTTGTTTCCTTCTTTCTACGCAGCTATCAGCTTTTCATCATATAATAGGAGTGAGAATAGTCGAATGAAATCACGACTGACGCCTATAGATCAGCTCGGTCGGGACTTCGGCGACTTCCCGCAGTCATCCAATTTGTACTAAACCATATAAGCGAAAGCTCCATGTAACGCGTATAGATATGTTGAATCAGATCTCGTGTCTGAGAAAAAGCCGTTCGCATATATGTATACGCGTATATGTGCATGTACTACATATGTAGTGGTGAATAAAGACTGAAGAAAAGTCGAGAAGATGAGAAAAAGAGATTCCTCGCTAATCTCTCAACAATCGAATAATGGCTCGTGCAATCACATTTTCTCCACTCCTTACTTTTTACTTCATCCTCATACACACGTTATTCACATATACGTTTCACAATGCACAGCCAAAATGCAGCCGGGATTTTTCATGCATTTGGATAATAGGAATATGAAATAATGGAATAATTTCTTTTAAATTGCTCGCACCTTCGCTTCAACGCAACTAATTCAATTTATTTCATCATTTTATCATTCAAATTTTCTTTTACAATTAAAAACATAAAAAGTGACACTAAAACGCCCATTTTTCACACGATATCCAATCCCTCGCGACTCGTAAAAGAACTTATCGGAAAAAAGATGACGAGATCGATAAAAAAAATGGAACGAAGTAAGTCGTTTCGATCGTGTAACGTTCGAGTTGTTTTTTTTTTTTTTTTATTATTGACTTCTCCGATAGGACGATCCCCCATTCCTTTTTGATATTCGAAGATCGAGTCCGGATAAGAGCGAGGTTAAAAAATATAGCACGTTTGTTTCACGGGTGAATATATTTGAAAAGTACAAGAAAAAAAATGGAAAAATCGAAAGGAGCTAAAGTTATGAGGAAAACGGGGGATCGAAGGTGGTCTGTGTTTCTTGCGCCATATCAAGGGTGTGTATGTAGGTTGAGCACCGATGTGAAAAGACTGTAACGAAAAACTGTATAGCCAACTCGCCTCCGAGGATATCGTATCCTCTCGCCAAAAGCTTTGGCTCCAGTTTCATCCCCCTGACACCCTTATTTCGCCTGCTCCTATCTCTATATGTTTTTTTTCTTATCTAAAACCGCATCTCTCCGCGGGGCTCCATAGAAGCTCCCGGGCCAAAGTGGAGAAAATGCGTCGCGACGACGACGTCGACGTCGTCTCCGTCGACGACGATTCTGTTGGACGATATATAGGCTACGTTCTCCGGTTCCTGGCTCCCATCCCGGCGAGTCCAGCCCCTCAACCCCACTTTTATCCCACAGAATTGGACGCTCGCTCGACGGGAGGGCCCGCCGCCCCCCCCCCCCCCCCACCCCTCCCCCCACAACCACTAGGGGCAAAAAGTTGCGATTGAAATGATGAAAATTAAAACGTGAACGATAAGAACGGGTCAGCGGGAAACCGTGCCAAACCCCTAAAACTTGTGGCTTCACTCATCGTATACTTTATGGGTTATGCATGATACATATATATATTTGAGCTAAAAGTATTTTTAGTAGCTCATTTTTACTGGAAATTATATTCGATCAATATGATGGATGAATTGGTTGCAGATTTTTTTCTCCAGGACTTTATTACAAAAACAATTAAGCTTTTCTTGTCATACGTGGAAAGAGTAAACTAAAAAAAATGAATTGTAGTTTTTACTGAGATTTTCATGAAACTTTACAGTTTTGCACACTAGTAGTGCCTTCTACGGACGCGTAAACATCAATTTTTCATGAAACTATAAATAAAATCTCTGCAAGTCCCTGTGGTGGTAAATACTAATACCGTAAATGACATATCGTATGCACTTTAAACGAATTTTTGCAGCGTTGAACAGTAAAAAGTACACGCTATATTCATCCCATTTTTACAGTGTGAACCGTAAAAAGTACACGAAATAATAAACTGAACTTATCCGCATCAGAATTACCCGCACATAATCATAAAATTGTTTAAAATAAATAAAATGAAAAGAGAAAAATTCAATTATAAATGCATTTTTAATCATTGTTGATCATACTTTCTTACATCCATCACTCCCGACACAAATTTCTACAGAAAAATGTTCCTACGTACACTGGGATTCGATCTGATGCGTACATATTCAATCCCGAGTATAATCGTCAACGTCAATGAATAATCTATGAGACAAAAGTCTTGTGAAAGCAAGAAAAATTTGAAATGTAGAAAATATCGAATTTTCATATTATTACAATGGATCATATCCGTAACGTTTCCGTGTAGTTCAAAATTCGCCACCTCTCATTGTTTGAGCTATCAAGGTCCGTGGATTGGTAGCATTGCAATAATAAAGGTCTTCTCAAAAGCGGCCATTTTGGGTCCACAGAGAAGTTGCATTAGTCGGCAGGGTGTCAAGTCGTCACGGGCCTACTGTCTACTGTGTCAACTGGATCGTGCAACTCGCCATTGTGTAACTCTCCAACCGTAGCAAGTCTACCCTGTGTGGAAAGTCCCCAACCGTGTAAACTGGATCTAGCGCGAGCTCTAATCCGTAGTATTTTGATATTTCCCCGACGCTCGCGTATGGCAGGGTGTCAAGTCGTCACGGGCCTACTGTCTACTGTGTCAACTGGATCGCGCAACTCGCCATTGTGTAACTCTCCAACCGTAGCAAGTCTACATACCCTGTGTGGAAAGTCCCCAACCGTGTAAACTGGATCTAGCGCGAGCTCTAATCCGGGCAAGTGGGGACTTGCTCGGCGTGTACCTAAGAAAGGCGGTGAAAGTGGGGATACGCGAGCGTCGGGGAAATATCAAAATACTACGGATTAGAGCTCGCGCTAGATCCAGTTTACACGGTTGGGGACTTTCCACACAGGGTATGTAGACTTGCTACGATTGGAGAGTTACATAATGGCGAGTTGCGCGATCCAGTTGACACAGTAGACAGTAGGCCCGTGACGACTTGACACCCTGCCTCGCGTATCCCCACTTTCACCGCCTTTCTTAGGTACACGCCGGGCAAGTCCCCACTTGCCCGGATTAGAGCTCGCGCTAGATCCAGTTTACACGGTTGGGGACTTTCCACACAGGGTAGACTTGCTACGGTTGGAGAGTTACACAATGGCGAGTTGCGCGATCCAGTTGACACAGTAGACAGTAGGCCCGTGACGACTTGACACCCTGCCGCATTAGTCATATCTTTGTATCGATGCAGGGGCGGCTCTTATACACTAGGCCCGGTAGGCCCCGGCCTAGGGCGCCGTGGCAGTAGGGAGTGCCACGCGCTGGCGAGATTCGCAAGTTCTCTCTTCCACCAATACCGATCTTATGCGCACTGCGACACGTCCTGACAAGCGAATTCACATTGTTTTCCGTACGCTAGTGCACAAGTATCGATGCTTCTTTCCTACGTATAAATATATGTATGTTTGATATTATATAGTATATGTTTTCGTTACATTATTTTTGAAATATAAAAATTATTAATTTTGTCCTATGCTTTTTCGAGTATTTTATGGACAGGGGGCGCTAATTAATTTCGTCAGGCCTATGGCGCCAATTTTCGTAAACCGCCTCTGTAATCGATGTGCGTTTGTGTTCGTAACCGTCAATGAACTATAGATATACTGGCATGAGTATTTCCGCCATTTTGGATCCGCGTATAGAAGAAATGTATGAGAAGACATTACTTAACGGACAACACCACTGTGACGGCTTCAAAAAATCGATTTTTTGAAAACCATTTTAAAAAATCTAAAATACTTTTAAGATTGAAATGCCGTTGGACCCAGGTCGAAAAAATAATTATTTTCGCAGATATTGAATATTTTGTGGAGCGGTGCAGCGGTCCGCGACGCTCGGGGTCCCAACTTTGAACGCGTGTTTCTCAAAACCACTTTTTTGAGTGCGGCACGCAGCAGAACTCGAGCAATTTTTATCCGATCGACTTCAATTTTTTTCTGAATCAATAAATGTAGATTATCTAGGGAAGTACATAAGATTTTTTCGATATCTCAATAATTATAAAAGTTATAGCCTATTTTCGACGAGAAATTTTGCTTAAAAATCATTTTTTAATTTCAAAGGCGTGCCTATTTTTTAAAAATCAATATTTTTCCAAATCCCTATGTACTTCTCTTCAAAATATCATATTATTAACGAAAACACTCGGTACTTTTTTTCAGATCGACGTTGAGAAGAGTTCTGCTGCGTGCCGCGAACCACTGCGGAGATGACGCGAGAGCTTTCCCAGCGCCACCATGCGGCGTGAAAAATGTGAAAAAATGTTTTTTGATACATTAATAAACAAGGAACAAAACCCAAAAAAATTTTTTCGAATATCTCTTTTTTTCCCACAAAAAAAAATTCTTGAAAAATGTGAAAAAAATAGGGGGTCACAGTGGTGTTGTCCGTTAATGGCAATGCTACCAATCTACGGGCCTTGTGAGCTATGGGCACATGTGCAACTGTCCTCGTGGCGCCGCCAGGTGGCCATGTTTGAAAACGGCTACCGGTTTCTTTGTACTGTGCCTCACGATGTAAATAATATATTATTTAATTGCCCAGTGAATTATTGGTAAATGATTGAACCCTTTTTATAGATGGGGCATTCCACGCTGATTCGACCTGGATCTGACCCTTGACCTCTCCAATTTTGTCCGCGATTTTTCGTCGTTTAGTAGTACTTTTGAAAAGCACTCAGGAATTTTTTCAGATTTTTTTGGAATGATTTCACCGAGTTATGATTTTATAAAAAATGTACCTTTAGCCCAAATTTAAAAATCTGAAATAATTCACAAAAAACACATTTTATATACAAAAAATTTTGGGCGTTGAGTCAAAGTGGGTGCGAGTTTCCTTCTGCCCGTAACAAACGTTTTTGAAAAAAAAAAATTCGAAAAAATAGAAAGGCGAGGTCTGGAGTGGGTGCGCTCACGCCCAAACATTTTCGGATGAATTCAAAGTATAGAAAATAAAAATACCGACTTTCCTGACTGGATGGTACGAATTCTTTTCAAAACTTATACGTAGTCATATTTTTAGAAAAAAAAAAACTTGGAATACTGTGTTAATTACTCATTCCATCCGGTCAAGAAAGTCGGTATTTTTATTGTCAACACTCTGAATTCATACGAAAATGTTTGGGCGTGAGCGCACCCACTCCAGACCTCGCCCTTCTATTTTTTCGAATTTTTTTTGTTTCAAAAATGCTTGTTACGGGCAGAAGGAAACTCGCGCCCATTTGGATTCAACGCCCAAAATTTTTGACATATAAAATGTGTTTTTTGTGAATTATTTCAGATATTTAAATTTGGGCTAAATGTACATTTTTTTTATAAAATTATAAGTTGGTGAAATCGTACCGAAAAAATCTAAAAAAATTCCGGAGTGCTTTTCAGAAGTACTACTAAACGACAAAAAATCGCGGACAAAATCGGAGAGGTGAAGGGTCAGACCCAGGTCGAATCGGCGTGGAATGCCCCATATCCAAGGTAAGCTCCCATTATTTTTTAATGTCAATTTTAATGAGGCGTTACTTAATCTAGATTGTTGCAAATTTAAATTATAAGATAATGTGACAGACAAACCTTTCAATTTCCTCATACGTCAAGTTTGTATATTTACAGAACGCTCCGATTTGATGGACTTTTTGGTTATGGCATGTACTAGTTGCGCTGCGATTCCGATCGTTCGCCTGTATGCCAGAATTTTTCCGTAAACAAAATACTTGTATAATAAAAATTTTAACATCTGGTGAACCTCGTTGATCTCAATAATAATATTTTTTACCACGATTACACGTGATATTTACAACTGATATTTAGGAAGCGAGCTTAAGAGTATGGGTCAGTCGGTATCTCGCCACCGTGAGTGCGAGAGAGATAGCTGCAAATTTCGAAAGTGAAATTCTTCGACACGGTTTGATCAATTACAAAAAGGCCCTGTCAGCGGATTTTTGCCATCGTCCCGCGTCCGCTGACAGAGCTTTATTGTATTCGGTCAAACCGTGTCGAAGAATTTCAATTTTGAAAATTCGAGGTGAGGCTAGATAACTACTCCATACTCTTAAACATACGAGACAGAACTGCAGCCGTTTCCTCATTTCGCCACCGCGAGCGTTTCAGTCGAAAAATGTTTAGTCCCGCCCAGATGCACATAGACCATAGTAAGCAAATACAGCAACAGTCTTTAATAAATATTTTACCTTAAAATTTCCTGGCTCACGAGCTTGGAGAAATTACAGTGTACACTATAAAAATTGAAAGTAACGTAGCAACTTTTGCAGTACATTTTCGAAATTTTACTGGGCACACTGCAATTTCTAATTTATAAAGACGGTAATTTTCTCTATTGGAAGCACACAATTTTGATATTTTTTAATTACAATTTTTCATGTGTGCAGTTTAACATTTTTTACAATTTTCAATATTAGTAAAAAGTATTGGTTCACAGTGTATTGTCCTATGCGTATTGAATATTTTATTGGGAGCACTGTAAATTTTACATTTCGTACACAGTGGGATTCCTTCATTTTATTTGTAATTTCTGCTATGTCATTTTTTTGTTGTGGAGATTGAGTTTTTTACAGTTTAGATCAGCATTAATAATTGACTAGAAAGTAAAAAACACATTAAATCCATTATTTTGTAATGAAACATACTGTAAAACGACTAATTTACAATTTTCAACTGTATATTTTGTTTTAGTTTCAGTAATTTTTAACGGGGTCATCCCATGTGACAGCTATTTTTTTCGCTTTTTTTGGGAATTTTTTTTTGATGAACCATTAAAACACACTATCTTTGAATTTTTACCACACATTTATTAACATTTTTACAGTCCCTAAGAATTTTATCAAACAAAAATAACGACCTGAATCAACTTTACACCGTTTGGAAGACACTCATGCGTTGGTTGACGGCTGCCATGATTCCGGAGGTTTTGCTCATCTAAAATCAAAAAATCAAACGGCATTTTAATTTGTAAACCTGAGGCTATCGCTGGAACTAGAAGAAAATAAAAATATCGAAAATCGAATTTTTGGCATGGTTTTAAATGTTAAGTTCCAAGTTTCGTCGTTTTTTTCGACTTTTAAAACCGTGCCAAAAATTAAATTTTCGATATTTTTACTTTACTCTAGTTCCAGCGATAGTCTCAGGTCTACAAATTAAAATGCCGTTTGATTTTTTTATTTCAGATGAGCAAAACCTCCGGAATCATGGCAGCCGTCAACCAACGCATGAGTGTCTTCCGAACGGTGTAAAGTCGATTCGACTCGTTATTTTTGTTTGATAAAATTCTTAGGGCTGTAAAAATGTTAATAAATGTGTGGTAAAAATTCAAAGATATTGTGTTTTAATGGTTCATCAAAAAAAATTCCCAAAAAATCGAAAAAAAAAAAATAGCTGTCACATGGGATGATCCCGTTAAATATCGACCATTAACTTTCGCAGATCATTTTTTTTCGTGTAAACGTTAAAAACAAAATAAAATTTATTTATTACCTGTGATTATTAAAATTAATTAAATTGATATTTTTTATTAATCTTGGATTGGGTATGAATTGAAAATTAACATTGAAATATACCTTTCGAAGCTGTTCTCATTTTCGAATATCTAAAAAGTGAAAAATAAGATTATTTTCAAAAAGGGTCGTAGCGATAAATACCTCTGATCGCCATTATCCTCGCGTAAAATTGTACAATCGGCGTGATAACCTAAATTGTTAGTGGAAAATACGATTCCAGGTGTGCGAGACAAAATACATGAACGCGGATTGTCGATAGCGATAATAATGTTAAAAAATAGAGAATATTCAAATGTAATTCCATTTTATAGCATTTTGCTCAATTCTCGGGCTGGAAATGAATATTTTAATCGGATTACAAAATTGCGTTTATTTTCTCCGTACAGGTATCGCGAAAATACAAAAAAAAAAAAAAAATGATGACTGGATGACAATTTCGAAATTGAATCAGTCGCTATTCTCATATTCGATTGTTCGGACAAAAAAACGAGAAGTTTTCGAAATTTCGGGTCCCCAAAATCATTGCCCAATTTTCGTCATAACTAATGAAGAACGTAATTTCAATAAATTTACCAAAAATACATTTCTGATTCCTGAGACTTTTTCTATTGTATCAAAATATAATATCAGGATTGCCCATGAGTATAATTTCTTTTTTGTGATTGATCGAACATAGCTTGAACTTGTTAAAAAAAAAAAAAACAAAAAAAAAACAATATCACTTGAAGTAACCGGAAATATATGAACAAATGAACATATAAAGGGAGTAATTTTGATAATTTTCCCTAGAAAATAATTTTGATAATGCCCTCGTATTTCTTAAAATTCGATGTGGGAATATGAGCCGGTTAAAAATGGTGCACGTATGAAAACGAGGCGGTGTAGCCTACATCTGAAAATGGTGATGATAATGCCCGTGGGACAGAGTGTTGTCCAGAATGAGAGTACTCTCTCTCTCTCTCTCTCTCTCTCTCTCTCTCTCTCTTATGGCAGCCACGATAAAACGAGATATTTATGCCCTGACGTGGAAAATTTTGCAGCTTTCTCTCTCTCGCGAAGGGTATCGCGTTTGTAACGATTCCATGCTCGTTTGTAATGCCGAATCGGGACGGTCGTGTACGTACGCCGAGTGACCGACGAGGGAATACATAGTCATTACGTACATATATGGCCAATATGTACACGAAGTTATGTAAAAAACGCTGACTCGTATATGCAGAGAAAAAAAAAATGGATGTATATCAACTGAACGACGGCCAATATTGCATTTCGTTTTTGACCACGAAAAATGTCGAGTCTTGAATATCGACGGATTTTATATGTTTCCACCTCTCTCTCAAACCCCGATTTGGAGTGTGCACATTGGGTGAAATTCTATAGACTGGCTAAATTGGGACATATTGTAGGAAACATCGGTTATATACATGGCGAAAGAGCTTTAAAGCGTTTCCCCTAAAAATTCGTGTCATTGGACGAAAACGAGAATTTTTGCTCCGGTGATTGGATCGACACCGAGGGGGTTGGAAAAATAAAAAAAAACATGATTTTTTATTCGTGAAAACACGTTCGATGTGCAAAGACCCCTCTCTCTCTCTCTCTCTCATACTCTACCCTTCTTTTGTATTTAAATGTATGTGTTAGCTTATAACCGCTACTTCGTATCCCACCCCCTCGTGCACTCCTCCGAAGAAAAGAAAATTTCGAGTTGTTTTTTTTTCTCTCGGCTACGGTCCCGTGAGAGCCTAGAAAAGCTTGTCGAAACACTCTCTTCGTAGTTTTGACGTCCCTTACGCATGCGAGAAAAAAAAAAGAAGAAGAAAACACAGCAGACCGCACGTTGACAAAGGAAGGAAACCGTTGCAGGGGTGGCTTTGGGAGGAGGGGATGAAAAAATATACCACGTCTTCTTTTTTTATTCATTCGCGTAGGTTCACTCAGCCTGAGGCAAAGTCCGGGGCAAATGGACTTCCGGGTACGTGTGTTTATTTTTTAAGCGGTCCAATTTTTTTCTGATAAGAGGCCCCCGCGTGCAAAGGATAACAAAAGAATAGAAAGAAAAGGAGGGAGAGGGTGGAAAATGGGCATTGGAAATATCATCATTTTTGTAGAAAGACTTTTTCTCGCGTACAATAGAGACTGCAAAGCGCAGCTCGATAAAATAGAAGTAAAAAGACAGAGAAATAAAATTAAAATGAAAAAAGAAAGAACTGGACCAAAAGTCAATCTGGAATTTTATTGATCCGCAAACTTGGAGCTCGAGTATTTAATTAATTCGAGAAACGAATCGACCATCGAGGAATGGGAAGCTCGTTTCAATCACCCCAAATACTCCTAAAGCCCCAAACTACTTTTACCATTAGGCAAAAAATACTACTCCTTCGGAAACTGCAGTGAAAAAGGAGAAGAACTTTGGAATTAAAATAAATTTACTAATGGTATCGACGAGTCTGTCAGGTGGAAAAAACCAAAGAAAGAAAACAAACAAAAAAGAACGTTTCGAATATGAAGTATTTTTTAAACGACTGAAACAACAACGAACTGTTATAATTACTCGTCCTCCTATTCGGAAATCACGAATTAAAGACAGAAAATGAACGACCATCGACCAACTTCTGGCACATCGAGAAAATGTGACTGGGATAAAGTGAGGCCTGTGAATAATAGATAACCTGAGATTGAATTAATAAAAGAGTGGAAATGAAACATAAAATCGTGAATTTTCCTCTGACATAATTACCCTATTTCCTGAAGGTAAAATGAAAACTGTCCCTTAGCTAATACCACGTAAAAAGAGTTTCATTGTAATACGAAAATTTCACCGCTTTTTATCGCTCCGAAATTACGATCGTATGCCTATACAGGAAATTTTGCACAATTATTAAAACGAACTGAAATCCTATACTATCTCATATCCTTTGAAAACTTTTTTTTCGGTTTTCCATTTTAACAATCATTTTTAGTACTGTCAAAGAAGAAGAAAAAAAATTAAAATTTATCCTCGGTTTTTTCAACCTGTCTAATAAAACAAACGTTAACAAAAATCAGCTACATACGACGAAAAAAGTTCAAACTTTGCTCCAGAAAACTATGGTATAAGTTTGGAGAGAAAAAAAAAAAGAAAAAAAAAACAAGACAAACCCAGAGCGTGTAATAGCGATAATCCTTGGACACTCGTAATTTCACACGTTCGTAGCTAAGAATAAGAAAAACTTTTGTCAGGCATGGTTAGCCAATTCCATTGGGGCTGTAATAAAATACCACAGCGGTGAGAATTAATGTGTGAACATGTGAGAAGTAGACATGAGAATGTATGCAGGAGAATAAACGAGGAAGAGAAAGAAAGAGAGAGAGAGAGAGAGAGAGAGAGAGAGAGAGAGAGAGAAGGAGAGAAGAGGAAAAGGGAGGCTGGAGTGCCTCGGCTCAAAGAGATTGACGAGAGTTGCAGACACGGATCAATTAAGATGATGGAGCCTCGTAGAATCGTGTGTGCTCGGTGGTAATCATTGGCTCAGGCCAAGCTCAAGTTTGTGTTGTACTTCGACGTTAAGCCACCACAGGGAAAGGGAGAAATTCGTTTTCCAATGTATGAGAAATTTCTGCGGGTACTGCAACTTCTCTCTGGAGTACATAATCTTTTATATACACATATGTATAGAGATATGTAAAAACGAAATTATATATATGTTGAATGTATGAACAAGACCATCAATAGGAGCAAACTATTCAAATATTCAAATGTAATTATCGGAGAATATTTAACTATCGAAAAGGGCACACTGAATTATTCCTCATTCTAATTTTTGAATTTTTTCGTGTCGATACCATCGCTGGACTTGAATTAAAAGTAATCGGTTTAATTAACTGTCTCCTCTCTTTCGTAAGTTGATACAATTTTTATTCCCTTTTCTATTCACTTTTCTTTATTGATTTCTCTCCAATAGAAAGTGAATTTGAAAAATTTACTTTTCATATTCAATAATTTTATATAATATTCAAAAGTGGAATAATCTTGATAATTTTCTCGAATTATTGCCAATATTCCCGTTTACATTCTTTCTAATAATCTCATTTATTTTTCTCTCTCGTAGAAATATTCTAATTTCTATTATCAATTCACTTTCGAATTTTCAAGCAGAGAATATTATTCAGATCATTTTTTGGCCCTATTTTTATCTGCCGATGAAAAATTAAAAACATCACGTATAAAAATGTCAGGTGAACATTTTTAACAATCATTTTTCTTAATACGTGACAAATTTTATAACAGAGCGAGATTATTTAGTTTGAAAAGTCACATGCCATGTGTATTACTTCACCTGTCCAATATATCGACCCAAAAATATAGTCGAGCGTGTTATTTGAATTCTC
Source organism: Rhimphoctona megacephalus (assembly GCA_963989365.1). Taxonomy (NCBI): domain Eukaryota; kingdom Metazoa; phylum Arthropoda; class Insecta; order Hymenoptera; family Ichneumonidae; genus Rhimphoctona; species Rhimphoctona megacephalus. Next base: position 20,478,067 of record OZ022422.1, on the reverse strand, counting down.
GGCACTCCAGAAATATGTTTTACACCTTAGCGAGCTCGTGGTGTTACAAATTATTAGCAGCGAATGTCTCACCAATTATTTATCATTTGGAGCAGCCTTAATTCGATCACTCTTTGGCAATTGACGACCAACAACCAAACTTCAAGATCAGTTTTCATTTTAGCACTGAGTTATTTTTTTTCATCAAATTTTTACATAACGAAAAAATCAGTACCACAGTAACAAAAATCAATATTGAGTTCCTGATAATAAATATTATATTTCGAAAGTTATCAAGTTCTAATTATAATTGGGATTCAAGAAAATATTATTTATAAAAAGTTGCTATAATAATTTTCCTCGAAAAAACTCATCCAGGCGTGAAACACATTCAAATGAATGAAATTATCACTTTTGATGAAACCATCGTAAATACAGACATCAAAATATTTGATCGTACGAACGAAAATTTATTCATAAATTCGTATTTCGAATATGAAAGACCGAGAAATAATGAGAAATAAATATTTTATTAACGCGGAACGAATTTATATTTTTTAAATAAAACACAAATGCAAAATAATAAATAAAAATTTTATCGTACGAAGAAAAATATATTTCCGAATATTATTTTCGTGGATCAAAAAAATCAATGCAGTTTCGTACATCGTTGTTGTTTTTGTTTTTCCATGTCCATATATAGGACTGATGTAGTACACGATCGAGAAGTGGGATTCGCCAGTCATTTTGGAAGCAATAAATGTTACAAAATTTACGAGTATATATCGCGAACGATGTAGACTCGAGTCGTCAATCACCGGACGTGAAAATTTCATGAACAAAACTGAAAAGCTCTCACTGCGTACGTTTTCACAATGGACAAGTGCTTACCCGTGTATATGTGGCTCTCCACTGTAGTTTATGGATTCCCTCACAATTCTCCCTCGTCTTTTCACCCTTTTTTTTCTCGGTCCTTCATTCTCCACGATTTTATGGATTTTTATTTTTCTCTCCTTTCGAATACGACAAGTTTTTTTGTGTTTCGAATCGTTCGCTAAATAAAACGATATACGGCGCCAGCGCGTCGGAGTGAACATGATTTTTCTTTTTAATCATGTTTTATATTCCCTTTTGTTAACATGTTTACGACTGGGTTGCCCGATTTTCGTCAGAACTGAATATCTATTTTTTTTTAAACACGAATAAACGTTTGAAAAATTTTTTAATTCTCACCAAATGTTTACGATCCCAAAGAGGGAGACGAGCAGCCAAATTCTGTGAAGATCTGTGCCCTAAAAGAGTGAATTTTCAAAATATTATTAATATTTTATTTCATTCATTAACCTTCATATATTTTCGTGATTGATCATTATTTATTTTAATAAATTTGATTCGTTTTAATATAAATAGGATCTATTTTCGCTACCCCTGAAAAATGTTGGCGAAATGAAAGAAACATAAAAAAAAAAAAAACAATTGAAATGTCGATATTTCCACAAATTGCAAGTAATTTGAGTAACTGCTCTGAGAGTGAGCCCTCGGAATAGAGTTCTGGTTTTGGGAGTTTCGTCGTAACTCGATATTTTCGATGGTCAAAATTTATTACAATGGAGTTGTACATTTGAAGTTGGAGTTTGTCAAAACGTGTGTAGGGATGGCGGAAGGGGGGGAGGGAGGAATTTCGTCAATAGAAAATGGAGTGCGATTGATTGACGGATTGTTTCTCGTGTATAATAAACGGCGATTTGTAATATCTGCGTGAGATTGTAAAGGACGATAGAGAGCAGAAAAGGGTGATGCGGCATGACGGTGAGATTGAATGGAGGAACAAGGAGATCTGCCAAGTTTAGACCGCAGCGCATCAATTCATAGATTGATCGATCTATTACATTCATATATATGTACAGGCAAAAAGCAGAGGCCGATTTTGACAGGTGCTGCACGAAAAGGCGTAAATTTGGGCAATTTTAGAGGAAATTTTGGCAAATTATGCCCTTTAGATTGCCGGTAATCGATCGGTTTATATATGTGTATATTTGGGCGTGTGTAAATTAGAGGGTTGGGTCATTCGTCGCGGCTGGTTGCAGTAAATCACGTGCATATAGTCCCATGAATTCCGGTTGCTAGACGTTACGCTCTGAGCGCATTATCGAAGAGGACGCGTATATATATGACCAAGAGAAATCGCTCATATCGTTGAGACGCACTGAACATACATTTAAAATTCAATTTACGTGTTTAGGTGTGAAGTAAATCGTAAATTAATCGTTACGACTAATGAGGAACGAAACAAATTTCTTAATTGTATCTTCTTGATGCATATTATCAATAATATTCGAATATTGAGTCAGGGATTCCTGGATTCTTGATTAATACTCATTACAATAATAGAAAAATAATGAATTACAATAATTGAGGAACGTTGATCCCTATATAATAATAATAATTGGTAATTTTCGATGTCACTTATAGTTAATATTGATTAATTAAGAAATTCTGATTGAACTGATTGTTAAATGTAATAAAGTGAAAATTTTAATCTCAATGACCCGTAATAATATCAATTGAGATCGAAATATTCGTTCTTTGGAAAGGAGAGAATGAAAATTTTCACTTTTGCATAATTAGATTCGTATTTTATGCTCTGTGATTATCGTGGGAAATATTTTATTCGATAAATTATTCAGGAGGCCGGTTGTATTTAACTCATTTATTATTTACGAAGTATTTTTAATAAATTAATATTACCATTAATTATTGATAAAAGTTCAAATTAGTTTTCATTTGTCTTTGCTTAATATATATTTTTTTTTTTTTTAATTTTAATATATTCTCGTGTATTTTATTGATAATATGAATCATAATACAATGATAAATCAAAAAATAACTGAATAACAATTGTGCGCAATAAATATTATTGAGAAATATCGTTTTGGGTAATTTTGAGAAATGAGTTTGGTGAATTTTTAAAAATATCCCTTATACGTCGTCCAGTATGCTCGTCGTCTTCGTAAATCAAATCTATTATACGATACGTGAAATATTGGAAGTAGCGAAGGGCATTGCTATATATTTTACTCTTCTGAAACGTTAACTATATTTATATATACGGATAAAGGGTATACAGTATCGAAAGAGTTTGTGAAAATCGCGCATAAATCTCCATGGAGACATCGAGCATGTAACCAAATTCGAGGCAGAGAGAGAAAAGAGAACAAGTACATAAATCCTGCGTTATTATACCACCCGAAATGTTCCAGTATTTCATTTTTCAAAACCGTCTGCTACTCTATACGCAACCTCGAAAAAAAATATATACGTGTTATATTTATTTGTCACTGTACCCCGAATGGCTTTAATATTAAGCCACTTTTTCGTCGAATGCTAAAAACATAATTTATTCTCATGATTTTGTGTTGAAACAATATTTTCATATTTACTTTTTATTGCAATAAAACCAAAAAGTGGGAAGTAGGAAGCAGGGAGCAGTTCTTAAAGCAGAAAAGTCCATTTTCGTGGGATCAAACAGATGTTATAGGAAACTAATAAATTTATTAATCAATTTTGTCACTGAATACGTCATTTTATTTGCACATACAAATAATTATTTTGTATTAATACAGAAAAAAAAATAATTTATGGGAACTAAAATGGAAATTGGAGCTTGAATTGATTAGTTTTTGAATTATGATAGCTCATGTAAAAATCGTCCTCGAAAAAATTTGTTCCGCAGTTCCAACATAATTTATGTCCCACTCGTTGAAATAATGGGACGTAATATAGAGGCGATACCAAGCCAATTTTTCATTACTGTAGCCCTTTATCTCGTGGATTTTATTATTGAATAAGAGAAAAATAACTCTGCCAAGAAAATATTGAACGAGAGGAGATAAAATAAGTAAATTAAAAATGTTCTGTCAATAAAATTGACCGACCGATTGAAAAGACCGAGTGAAATCGAATTATCGGTTAAAACGGAACAATAAATCGAAAAGAAGAGAAAAGTCATGTGCGACTGACACAAGAGTCGCGGATTATTTGAGTTATCCAGCACGCTTCTGCGCAGTTATGAACGACTTTTTGGACGTTCGATCGTTCTACGGCGCATGTATTTGCCTCGCACTCTCTCTCTCTCTCTCTCCCTTTCGCCGTGATCACGTGTGCACACTGAGCAGTGAAGAAAGCTGAAAGACGCGCAGCAAACTCGTGTCCAAATACTAATTGCATCGTACCAACTTTGCTCGAATCTCTGCGTGTGTTTATTGTCCCTATTAGCAACAAAACAGCACAAAACAGTGGCTCGTTCTCCTTGCATTGAGGAAAGTCACCAAGTGTGTACGCAACGTAAAGAATACGAGAGGAATAAAAAAATGCGACGGTGGAACGAAACCTAGAAAAACAGATTCGAGCTTCCGAGTGCCGGTAAAGCGGGGATTTTTCTCTGCGTAGTTTTCATCGAAATCACAGTCCAACTTTACCAATACACGCAGTTGTACGCGTGCACGCGATTCTGACTAATCGCTTTTTTTCTTCATTTTTTTTCTGCGAGTTTAACACCGGAATTCCTCGTCTGAATTTAATTATTGTACGTGTCTCTTCGACATCGTCACTCGCTACGTCTTCTCTGGCAACCGCGAAAAGAAAAACAACGTAACGAACCGAGGTACGATCGAATGAATATGCAAAAGAATTTTCGAGTAACCAAATTGTGTTCTGTCGCAGCTTTATAAACGAAGGTACGTCTGTGCACGCCGGGTTAACGCATGCGTAGCGGTCTGTCCCCATTCAATATATATGTATCGTACTGTTATACGTAAAAGTGACCCTACGGCAAATATGCGAACTAGATTTAACGTTTCGAGGTTTAGCTATTTTATTAGACTAATTACGACGGCATATTTCAGGAAACTAAAGTTGAATATAAACATAGAAAATTCATTGCCTATACACTAGAAAATTTTAAATGAAGCCATTCATTTTAAATGGAGCCGTTTTTTTTCTATTTGGAATTGAGACTCCAAATAGAGCTCATTCGATTTGCATGCGAATCCTCTTTAAAATTGCCTTTGGATTTTCCGTTGATCTCAATTTTTTTCATTTCTAGAGATTTTTAAAAATTTTCTATTGGTTTTCATCAATTTTTCCATCATACCCCTTTGCGGTTTTTGGCCGCTTTTCGAGGGTATGTTTTGGCTAGTACCAATGGAACTAATATCGGGACAAATTTAACGCCATTTTTTCATTCCTTGATTTTTAACCGTGATATGAAGATTTGAAATGGGGGTTTCCGAAAATCGGCTCTGGGAGGGATACCGGTGGGAGCCGATCTTCAAAGTGTTCAATCCTAAAAATCGAGATAACCGAAAAACCAAAAAAACCGATTTGCCTCGTTTTTTGATCAGCTTTTCAAAGAATTTTTTCAAAAAAATAAATTTCTCAACCGATCATTGGAAAGATGTCGAAAAAGTACCTAAAAAGCAGTTTCTTTTCTGAATTTTCCATGTTATTTATGAAAAAAAAAACAAGTCATGTGTTCAGGCTTTTCAAATCGAAATCCAATGAAATCGGCTACTGAAAGAAAAAAGTTAAAAAAATACAATTGTTTATATTCCATCGAATTATGGATTTTACACATGATACGAAAAACATCAAAAAACGATTGATTGTCACTCCCAGGTCTCTTTGAGTCTGACATTTGTAACAAAATAAAAGAGAGTTAACAACTGGAGGGTGACGAAGAACTGTATCGTTTGCGATGACTACGAAACGAGGGGGCGGGGATGTAATACATTGACTAACCTTCGGGCGACGAAGCTCGCGCAAAGGCTTGAGTACACGCGGTACGTTTAATCTTCACGAGGAACCTGACAGTGACCTGCGCGTGATTCGAGCCAGACGGTCTTCCTGTCTGCCAACAGCTTGCTCGTATGTGAAATCAAAAGGAAAACGAGAGAATAGAAATGTAAAAAAAGATAGTAGATGAGAATAGAACGGATGATAGGGAGACAAAGAGAGCGAGAGAGAAATGGTGAGCGAGGAAAAAAGACGAAGAGACAAAGAGAAACAATGACCGGAAGATAAAAAAAAGGGAAAGAAGTGAAGAAAACGAGATAATGATAAAGGGAAAAGAAAATAAAGAGAGAGAAAAATGAAGAGAAGAAAGGCTTGAAAAAGGATAGATAGACCAAATGAGAAAGCACTACAGACAAGAGTTCAGGAGAGAGGAGATCGTTAGCGCAAAGGGTTGAAGGAGCTTTTCGTCCCTGCAAAGGGTTTTGTCTCTTTGCCAATCCTCACACATCATGCATACGGTTTCTCTACGTATAGTACGATGTATGTTGCTGCGAGAGTATTCTCTCTGTTCCTGGCAGGTGAATTCTTGAGGCTCCACCACAATCGAGCCAGATTATAGTCACAAACGTACACGTCCTTCATCCGAAACTCAACACGACATTATTCTGCTGTATAACAAAATACTTCCAAGTTTTACAACATTTTTTCCTGTCCATTGTTTCTTCTTATCTCCCGAGAGTTCTTTGTTTTATTCGGATTGAGTTTTAAGATGTTAAAGCTTGCCAAAAACAACTTTAACTGTGCACGAAGGAATTTTGAAAGATTTCGATCAATCGTAATTGAGCCGAGCAGCGTTTTTTAGAATAAATTTTTATTAATTACTCTTTTTTTTGACGAATTGATTTGAAAAAAACTTCTCTGCAAAAAACATTGTTTTTCCTAATCTTCGATCGAAAAATTTATCAAAACTTACTGTACGAATTAACAACTACACTGAAAAAAGGCATAGTGTTGAGAACGGAGGCGTAGTTGGCTCAACTACGCCCTGAGCGTAGTTGAGCCAACTTTTTGGAATATTTTTTAGGAATATAGTTGGCCATACTTTTTGGAATATTTTTTATTTGATATTTTTTATTTTGTATTTTGTGACTTTCAATAGTAAATACGATTGATCGAATTTTTACTCTGGAATATTTTTACTTTGGAATATTTTTTTGGAATATAGTTGGCCATACTTTTTGGAATATTTTTTATTTGATATTTTTTATTTTGTATTTTGTGACTTTCAATAGTAAATACGATTGATCGAATTTTTACTCTGGTAAGAGCGCCCAGCGTACTTTAATTGTGTGATAAGGTCTTATGGCTGGTTTCTTCATACCTGCTGATCGCTATCTTCCAGATAAAGGTATCCGTCACATAAATACAACTTCGTTTTCTTCACTGCAACCTCTGGTAAAGATAGTTATTCTATTCAACACAAACTTTTGACACATAAGGTACTAGCATTATATTGTACACTGAACCAAATTTACTATAGTCTGACAATAAATCGAGGTTATGGTAGCAGAGCGGCAGAATCCAGATTTTTAAATGTATAATATCAATTAATATAACTGTTTGCCAATTTTTGAAAAAAACTATGATTCTGAATATATAAGTAAGCCATAAAGTATTGACAATTCTTAATAGCAATTGTTAATAAAGGGAATAGCAATTACAAAAAAGCAATTCCTGGACTATGATAATTTTATTAACTTTTTAACCTATTTTGAGATTAAAATTCGATCCAATAAATAAATAAAATATTTCTGTTATTGTTTAAAAAATGAGTTTTTTTAATAATTCGTGTTACCATTTTTTTGTTTCAAAAAGTAGGTGAGTTTCCAAACAATTTTTGCAATATTTCAAATGTGCCAATTTTTTGGTATAAACGTTGCAGCCATTTGACCTTTTCATATTTCAATAAATCATTCAAGCAACTGTAACGGAAGCGTCCGATGTGACGTTAAACGTAATTCAATAATAATCCTCAGGAAGTAAATGTTAGTGAAAAAAAAATAGCTATATATTAATTATACCGATTTTACTGACTCTAATGTACTTTTAGAAAGTTATAAATAAAACAAATCTTTAAAAAAATATTACAATTTTTACCCCGTTTTTGTTTGTAAAATGATTTTTTATTTTTATTTATTACCATTCTTCCAGCTTTGTAGACTGTAACTGTCAGTGAGTCAATATTACAGCAATAACAACTCTTAGCATTTAAACAGCCATTGTTATAAATAAAAAACTAGCCATTTTTTGACCATAGCAATTTTTCTCGCTTTTTAATGTACTTTTAGGAAAATATTAATAGTTCAAGTCTAAAAAAACTTTCTATTGGTCTTTCCACGTTTTTGTCGAACAAATAAGTCTTTATTTGTTACAACATTTTTTTAATTTTGCAAGGGAGAATTATTTACAAAAATTTTGAGCGCAAGTGAACAGTATTTTTTTTGTAGAAGTTACAGCTATTTGATTTTTTTTTTATTTACATAGAAGCATTCAAATAACTGTAACTAGACCATCGACTGTAACTCTGTACACAAGTAAGCCATAAAGTTATTACTTTATGATTTTTAATAATGCGAGCACTGTATTTTTTTTTTTTTAACGAAATAGGTAAAAAATTCTGTATCATCCCACTGTTCAAAATTGTTCGGCTTATTTTCTATCGTATAGGGTTTTTTTTCCACAAATTCGTAATCAAATTCATCATCATCATCAAATTCAACACTGATATCCATGAATAAAAAATCCCTTAACAATGTTTTCTTTTTTTCATCATAACACAATTACGCACTCTTGCACTGAGAAAAGAAATTTGTTGATTCAACAAAATTTTTGTTGAATCAACAATTTATGGCGAACAAAACGAAATTCGTTACAAAAATTTGGTTAATTCAACCACTTAATTTGCTGGCTCAAATAAATATTGCTCATTACGACGAAAATATTGTTGAATCAACAAAATTTTCTGTTCAACCAACAGATTTCATTTTGTTCGCCACAGTTTGTTGATTCAACAAAAAATTTGTTGCTTCAACAAAAAATTTGTTGAAACAACAAATTTCTTTTCTCAGTGTGGAAGTTTTTTGGTTTTTAGTTCTCTATAATCGTACTGGAGAGCACTGAAGTCAATATCTGGTAGATATCCGGTACGTTGAGCACAGGATAAGTTTATCCTGTCGAATAGCAGATTTCTAGAGGTGAAGAGAACCAAATCTGGAAGATATCTTTCAGATACAGTTATCGAGGCCTTATCTGGAAATGAAGAAACTAGCCGTTAGTCCTTTTTACCTCGTAAAACAAGGGTTCGAATTTTTTCGACGACCATCGGTCGGAGTGATCGATATTTAACGATACAACGTCGAAGCCTTATGGGCACGCGGGCGGTGCGACGTTTACGCGAGAGCGCTCCGCCTGTGGCCCTCTAGCGGATTTCTGCCACACCAGAAATCCAGCCAGGGAATAAGGCTGTCCGGTTACAATACATATAATTCGTGTCAAACAAAACTTATTGTTTCCGCAACAAAATTTTAGTAGCTTTAGCAAAAAGTTTATTTGTTTGTCTAGTAACAAAAGATTTCATCCAAATTACTATTAGGTAATTAGCTTAATCACAAATTATATTCCGTTGATCTATAGTATCATTGAATTCAATTCTCGCAGAGAAGTTTATTCGATGCTATTATTTTATCAGGTCACGGATAAACCGTATACAACTCAACCTCCGTGTGATTATTTCAAATTGAATCGATTCTGTGTCTCAAGTTTTATTTATTTTTTTCCATGTAACCATTTATTGTGGTTGTATCAGATGAAATAGACTCAACTCAAATAAATAAAAATTTAGAGGCAAAATCGTGGCGTAGTTGTCTCAACGACATGACTTTCAGTGGATCGACCACCGGGTCATTAACTAAACGTAATATGACTGATTGCCGCAACGAAATTCGTCCAACCTCATCGCGTAGTTGGCAATACTTTAATTTTTTTTTTTTCAGTGCAGCTTATCTCGTGTGTATGCGTCATAAGACAAATTTTAATATTTCATTGAGAAAGATGAGCCAGAAAATCATGCACTCTCGGAGACGTTCTCAATAAAAATCCCCACTTAGTAACCGGTTACGTACATTCGTGTGCATTTAAAGCGCTAGCATTGGCTGATTCACAGAGTGAACAGTCAGAACGATATCTTAGAAGATCGGAGAAGGGATTAAGAGTGTCACGAGCTTTAGCGTTGTAGAAGCATTTAGTCAGATGTCAGGTTTACAACGGACTCGTCTACGTTCATTCGTACCCTGACCTCGGCAACACGAGGTAAATCGAATAAAAGCATCGCTTAATATTTCCAAAGCGACCTTAATCGATTATAAATTTTTCTTCCTTTCTTTTTCCTGTCAATTATTTTATTTCTGTTGCGAAAAGTTTAAGTACGACTCTTTTGCGATATTTTACGTCTTAACTTTCCTTCGGTGCTTTATCACTGCTACACATGTCGTCGATTTGTGGGAAAAACTGCGCTTGGTACGTACGTACTTCAATTACTCATATCAATACTCATTTACTTCACTTATTGCTCGAAAATTTATCAACACATTGTTAGATTATTCGATCCAATCAATGTACTCGTTAATTTTTTTTTTTATTTTGAGAAAATATGTTAAATTTAACCGGCTCGCTATAAGGCAAAAATCGTTCTGCCTTCCACCGATGTGTGAAAAAAAATTTCGTACGATTGACGTTCTGAATTCAGTTTTGAGGTCTCCGAGGTCTCTGAATCCAAATATGGGATCAGATTTTCAAAATTTTTAATGCCGGATCCAATATAACCGATCAAAGATCGGAAATAATTTTGGGTTCATATAAAAGTTCGTATTCTAGGTTTTTTTTTTGGTTCTCATGCCATAATCGTATTTAGGGACCCCAAAAATAATGTACAAATTTTGATATGAATCGAAGAACTTTTCGGAATTTTGACCAGCTATATTGGATCCGCCATTTTGAATTTTGAAAATCGAAAGCCAAATTAAGATTCACCGATCCGAAAAACCTCAGATACCAAGTTTCACGAAAACCGATACGGCGTAAGTTGGTTTTTTTTTTTAAGATGCGCAAATTGCAAATAAATTCAAAATATTTATAAAAATGTAATTAATAGAATATCGTAATTTTTCAATCAAAATTTACATTATTTCGTCGTTCGATAAGGAATTTCCGGTATTTGTACAATATTTCCAAATTAAAAAACTTTTAATGTAGGGGCTGTTACAGCGAAATTAATTTTGTCCAATTAGATGAAAAATTACAACGTTTCGAAACTTTGTAAGGTTGATTAATACGAGGAATTATCGGGAATAAAAAGAGGCCACAGAGGGAAATGTAAAATGCATTTAATTCGGAAGTTTGTTTGGTAACAATTTCGACACGACACTTTTATTGGGGCAAAAAATAATTTGGGAAAAAAGAAATGATAGGAAACAAACGTTATCAGTATTGTTGCACGGAACAGTAGAATCGGGGGAGAGAATGGTTTAAGCCACGGAATATCGACTCTGCGGTTTATCCGGTTGAAAGGACGAGAAAGTATATTAGCTGTTATCGAGTGAGACACCCTGTATAATTTTGTATACGAGAACAGAGAGAGCGAGACAGAGAAATCGTGATCGGTGGAACGTGACACGAGACCGGATTAATACGAGGTTCGGTAAATATTTGTCGGTGCATCCCTCCCTCCCGCCGCCCCTGGTCTTGTCGTCAGGGCATCAAGGCCTGAAGTGGTTTTAGCCACTGTAGTGTTTTTGTATGTGTATATTTTCCATGCGCATGTACGTGTATATGTCTCTCTGTGCGATATCGAAAGGGAGATAAAAACACACGTATATTCCCCGAGAAGTACTCTGTTACAGTAGGCTGTAGGGAAACGACGAATAGCACGGTGAATGGCAACACGAGACGAAAAAAAAAGTCTGTAATTACAGCACGATGAAAGCTCACCCATATACAGTTACAAACGCATTCGCCATTACCCATGCACTTGTATTAGTCAATTAAATTTGGTTTGTTCTACTTCTCTACTCAATCCAACGAATCCACTCGTCATTCGGATTACGTATCGACTCTAAATAATTACTCAATGATAAAAATTCGAGACAGCAAATTAATGAAGAAAAGTTGTTTTTTTTTTTTGTTAATTTAATATAAATTGGAACAGGAACTTATTTTCGTGATTTAATACCTAGAATGGGATTTTTCAATAATTAAAGAATGCAAATAAATATATACAAAACTTACTTCGTCGAATTAGCTACTAGAAATTGCTAATAATACTTAATAATACTAATAATAATTGCTAATAGAAAAAATTGATTATTATTTCGATGAAATTAATAGGTATATTCATTGATGAAATGATCGTCATTTGTTTGATTGAATTTGACACGAAATAAAGTGATAGTGAAAGGAATTGAGCATACGAGGACGAGGGTGTGTAAGATCGAAAATTCGATATGGGCAAAGCTTAATCACAAATATATTTAGTAGTAAATAGGTTTTGTGTCCCTTGTGGGAGCTGCCGATCATTCGTTATACGGCGAACAACTGTATCCCTTGATCTACAAAGGGTCGAAAAAGGGAGGGAGTGAGAGAGTTTAGGATAGGGTCGAAGCGTATGCGCTTTGCTCATCCTCGAAAAACAGAGCCTCGTTCGATGAAACTCTTGGTGTTTGAGAGTATATATACCGCACTAGTTTACGCGCGAATAGGGGAACGAGAGAGAGAGAGAGGAATGAGAGAAAACATAGCAGGAGAGCAGGCTTGAGCTCATTAGCGTGAAGGGAGTTGTACAAGCGTATAAATAATCTCTCGTGTGATATATGAGCCCTCTTTTGGAAACATCCTCTCTCTTTTACTTTTTTCATCTTTTTCTCACTCTCTCTCTCTCTCTCTCTCTCCCTCTCTATCGATCTTTCAAAACTCCGAAACGTATTAATACCGTCAGTGACTCGAAACTTTTTGCTTTTTTTAAGTACCATTCCCAAGGAAATTCTCTTATGAATGTATATTAATTTTGTTTTTTTTTTTCATAAAACGCCAGTCATCTCTGCGATCATTATCGATTAAGCTGCGGATTAAAATTGAAAGAGAACGGGATAAAGATCGAAATACTTCAAAACTCGGTATTATGTATGAATAAACATATATATATATATATATATATATATATATATATATATATATAAATATATACGAATTCGCTCTTCAACCTTTTGCCCTCTTCATTTATTCGCGTCAGCTCCAGACGTCCACCGTCGTCTCGAATTCATATGCTGAAGATTCCCCTCCAGACATCCAAGAAAATTCATCATCGATTGTCTATTTATATAAATGCATGCAATTTTTTAAAAGACTACGATAATTATAATATTAGAATCGTATTAAAAGTTTAATCGGTGGTTTAATGTCAGTTTTAATTTTTTCACTTCCATTTTTCGTTTGTCACATTATTTCTATAAATAAATAGTACAATTTATAACTGCGATGGAACCGAAAATATTTGATTTCTTCAAAAAATTGCCAGGAGGGATAGAAGTAAGAATGATCAATATTTCACTGATTCCTAAGCAAAAAATTTCATAGCGGAGAGAAAAATTTTCTTTCCGGGGTGGAAAACCAAACTGGAACGTAGTGCAAAAGTATACTTTCCATAGTGCTCGTAAAAGGGTTAATATACTTTCTGGTAATGGCGTTACTGCTATTATCATCCCTTTCTTCGTTATTCCGGTTCATGGTTATTGTGTCCGATGCACATTATACTCTCCTCACTCTGAGTTAATAACACGTGCGTAATCGTACATCGGTGGAAATTATACGGCTTATATACATATACAGATGTAAAGAGAGAGAGAGAGAGAGAGAGAGAGAGAGAGAGAGAGAGGAAGATTGAGAGTGAAGAGAACATGAGGATAAAATGGGGATAAGACGTGGATACTCGAGTCAAAATGAAATGCTTGGTTTAAACTTTATATTAAACTACTTTATTTCTTCATTTATATAAAACTACTTCAAAAGTTCACCATTGATTCAACAATCACTCAAAACTGGCCTTTTTCCATTCAAATTCAATAAAATTACGATAAAAAGTCTTGAATTAAAAGTAATTCTTTATTTTCAGTTCAAAACAGTCATTAGGAAATCCTAAAAAAATAAAGAATTAATTAGAATATACAAAAGTATGGAGAATTAGTAAATTTTATTAAAATTGTATTTGCCTCGAATTTTTCCTACCCTGCCTATCATTTTTTTTTATCAGTATCCATATACGTGTGAGCGTATGTGGACACTGAAGGTATATTCGCCAATGAAGGTATATTCTGTGCCATTGGTACTTCCCTTTTATCCACTTTTCCTTCCTTCTTTCTTTTTTGTCTGACTATTCGCGTATTATGAGTATGCAAATGAGCAGCTAATATTGAACACGCTTTGTGAGAGCAAAAGTTTTCCCGTCTGAATTTCCGTGAATCGAGACACTGTTTATACATATACACACACACATGCGTGTGTGTGTGTGTGTGTGGATAGTGGGAGAGAATGGTAAATTGCCCCACCAGCGCCAGTTTCATTTAATCATTATTCGACAAAATACGCGCGATTAGCACGAAACTCGATTCACGTTCCGTGTAAACAAGAGAACCGCAGACGTGACTGGACAATTTAAATATACCTGGTGTACTCGATTTTTACATCGAGGAAACCTTTGAATAGCGATTTTTTTATGTTGTAACAAAATATCGATAATTCATTGTTATCTATGTTTATTTATTTTCATTCATTTATTATACAAAAATGTATTATTTTTAATCGAAAATTACCACAATAGTACAAATTTCATAAAATCACAGAGCTTAAAATTCTATGATAATGTATTTTTGGTATTTTCAAACGCAATTAAAACGAAAAAAAATTTAAACGAATCCTCTCTTCACAGATGCTTCACAGGCGCAAAGATTCCTCTTCAAATTTTTTACTTGGAACGAAAAAATATTTTTTTTTATGTTTTACAGAAGATTAGCTAGAAAAGTATGCAGGGAAATTAAAAAATACAATTTTTTGTGAAAATGATTGACGTTTCAACAAAACGTTTCAATTTTTGATGAAAAATTGTTTATAACAAACAAATTTGCAACAAAATGTAAAACCTCTAGGGTCCTCTTTTAGAATCTGTAATTTCGAAGCCATGCTGAAAATTTCAAGTAAATCGATAGAGATTTGTTGGAGTTATGTTTCCGCCTAGTTTGGAAAATGCAATTTTGATAAAAACACGTTTAAAGTTTTACAAAAGGCTTGTAGCGAGCTGAAAGGTGCTTAGCCACAGCTTACGTAATGAGCACTTAAAAGATTTTCTTATTTATAAAACTTATTGTGACTACCTTACAAGACCCTAAGACATCATCACGAGGAAAAAAAAATGTTGCATGTTTTCAAAATTCTAGAGTGGCATTGCCACTCAAATCCGCTCTTAGAAATTTTTTTTAATTTTTTTTTATCAACGTCGATGATCTCGTCCGTTCAATGTTATTGACAAATTCTTATTGCGAAAAATAAATTCGTCTTCAAAATTAAACATTCTCACACTGTCCAGCGATCTTAAAATTTTATTCTCTTGTTTGCTTAAACGCGTGAAGGTAAAAACTCGACGAGATCGCGCTATGGGCTATTACTCAATTGGCCGCGGCCCAACGACATCGTTGGGTCAGCACTCGGCGCGTATCGAATGTAAAGAGGCTATTTGCTCTCGTCGTCGTAACACACAGCGAGAGCAGTGAATGAATACACATGTACAGATAAGAAAAATATATATATATATAAAGAGATAAATAAAAAAGAAGAAAGAAGAAGGATTAGAGAGGTTGGAAGCAGAGTAGTCCAGCAGTGTCCAACTGAGGTCTTTGTACAATCGACGTATTTAAGCTACACACAGCTGAATTCTTCGACAATGTCTACAACCTCGAATGATAAGAAGACGAAACGATAAAATCCCAGATTCGCTCGATTGTCGACTCATTGGCCGTTTACTTTACTGGGAGGCTGGAGCTTCCTGGGCTCTCTGCAGTTACGAGCAAAATGCCTATTCTACTCACAATATATAAGTTCCATACATACATATATATGAAGTACGTAAGGGCAAAGGAATGAGTCAAGAAATAGCTTACAGAAGGGCTTTTTCCTTCGCTTCGTTGGCACACATACATAAGGACACTTGGCCTATATTTATATATATTTATATTGTACGTAGGGGACACTGGGATAAAATGGAACAAAGAGAAAAGATGAGGCACCACTTTTGCCGAAAAAGATATTTCTTCTTGTCTTATTTCTATTTATCATAAATCAGGTATACTCCGAACATAATCATCAGCGAAGACTGCCAGAAAAGGCATGACTCTGAAGTTTGCAACGTTGGAGTCCAACGAAATGATCTAAAAAAACTCCAATAAGTCCAGTAATTCTCCAATTTTGTTCCCTGCCGAATTTGCAATTAGTAGTTTTTCAACCTACACCAATAATTCGTGAAATAAAAAATTGGTGAATTATAAACATTTTTTTTCGTTCATTTCGTCGGACTCCAACGTTGCAAACTTCAGCGTCGTAGAAAAGGCTAAATCATTTGATTCCCGCTATCGATTTAACTCTTTACCGAGTTACTCATATTTTTGACGAAAAGCTTTTTTTATTATTTTCGAAGTAATGTCCCGTTTTGCCCCAGTGTCCCATTTTATCCTGATTCTCCACACACACACACACACACGCGCGCGCGCGCGCGCGCGCGCCATATTTCTTAAAGAATAAATCCGTATTAGTCCTCCATCTACTTTCCTTATTTCCTTCCTTACCCCCGTCGCGATGTCGACTCTCAACAATGAACAATTTTCTATTAACTCTGGCAAACCAGTTGTGTAAATATAAACCTCCGGTATAGTAACTTCGTACAAGTGTGTACCGCGGGCAAGGAGATTGAACGAAGGCCAATAATGCTCTTGACTGGGCCATTGTTCCCTTACGTGCTCGAACAAACATGCATATATACAGGGAACACACTTTATTAGGTTGAAAGGGTGAGGCCTATTGTATCGCGGACCTTCTCTTGTACTTGTACATCATATACATTTATATATATGTATATATGTCGAAGAGTCTTTCCCACGTTTAGAGAATATTCGATGCAAACCTTTGCATATTACGTACATACAAAGTTTATCGTGCATATAATGTACGACGACATGCGTTAGAGACCCCCGTTCCTCTTTGGTCAATTGTCCACATTATTATAGCAGGTAAATCGAGAGTACTGTACTCATGATTCTCCACTCGAGTGCTCTACATCCCTTGCTTTTTCGTTGTCCACCATTGAATATCGAATTACAAGATCAGGGCACCTATTTATTAATTATTATTCGGAAATTATGACTTAATGAGCTTGTTCCATTTGATGGAGAAGTCATTAACGGACACGAGTGTGATGCACTTTTTGACAGGTCTCCACTTATTTTTGAGTCACTAGACTCGAGAGTTTCGGCCGGAAATATGTAAAGGAATTTCTCAATTAACCTGGAGTTATAATATTTTTATCGCCGAAGATTTTGTTAGAATTCAAAGTTGAATTGATTCTTAATTTTTATATTTTTTCGTCAATAAACGTCAGGAGATTTAATTCTTTTTTTTATTACGGTTCGACGTCGAGTTTTTTCATCTCCAAGGGTCAGTTCGATTAAAGTTCAACTGGATTTGAACTCCAATGTTTTTTCATTACATAAAAAGTTTGGCCAATTTGAAAGAATTATTGCTCGATCAAATATTTTTGAGATGGACTCAGTTTTTGTTGAAATTGATTGTTTCTAATGAACCGGAGCAAAAGTGCGTTGTGCTTTGGACGATTGCTGCGCTCATTGTGACCTTGTACGAGTCCAACGTATATACGTAGTAAAATAGCGTGTTGTAACATCAGCAAATTCTTGGGATCGTCGTGTACCGTGGCTTTTAGCGCGATTCGTTACGTCAACCGAAATTTATAATCGCGCGAAACTTCTCGTTATTTTGATACGCCTTTTCTAATCAAAATGTGATAAATTAAACAAAAAGAAAAAAAGGCATTAAAAGAAAAAATAGAAAAATATCTCGAGTTCTTGGAATACTTGTTTTTCACTTTCTTATCCGCAATCCAGAGTTCAAGATCGCGGAAAACGTTCGAAACTCTTGTTATTAACCTCGCCGTTGGAACTTTGACCCCAGAAAACTATCGGAAAACTCTTCCTATAGCGCATCTTGAGTTTCACTCCATAAATTGTATAATATCTCGCAATGTAATGCTCGCGTATAAATTCTAATAATATTCAAAGACAGAATAATATTCTTGTAAGATATGAAATGAATATTGATTCAATATTTCAGTCAGTTCGAGCAACGTTTACACGAATAACATGAATTTAAATAATTCATCTTTTACAAATTATCCATCGTAATGTATATGAAAAATAATTACAAACAGCTATTTTGATAAATTACAAATTCGTAGAAAATATTTTTCAATTCAAAGAACAACAAAAACTTGTTTGAGTTAAGACGAAAGATATTTGTAATAATAATTCATCGACCGAAACAATTAAGAACTGACAGACTTTGACCCCGCTGAGAAAGCCACATGGACGCATGGGCGTACTTTTCATTATTGAATAATGATCGAGGCTTTGATTAATTCATTTCAATTTATATACATAATAATATTTGTATAAAATATACATAATGAAAATAATGTGAGCAAGAGAGGTACGATGTTCTAATCGATCATACTAACGTTCCTCTTAGCTCACGGAGCGAGAAGATGATGAACCTGGCTGTCTCGAACCTCTCGCTTTCGATCGCGAGCGATGGTAGGCGGGGAGGGGGAGAAGAAGGAGAGAAGAAATTGATGCAAGGCCATTAGCACCCCGCAGTGATTCATAAGCAAATATTTGTTGGCTCGAGACATCAACAACCTCGAAATTCGAATGGAAAAAATAAACATCGTGATATACAAAAAAGAGGAAGAAGAAGAGAGTGGGGAAGTAGAGAAAAGAAAAATAAGTCAGACGCACCGTCATCGCGGTTTCGGTCAAAGTCAGGATGTCCTTTCCGATGTTTTTTCTTTTTTTTTTCAACTTCTTTCCTTCTTTCAACTGCGTACTAGAGTGGAGACTTTTTGACAAATCGAGAGAAGCGTTCGACAGGAACGCGTACGAGGAATTCTTCTATTTTCCTTTATCCCTGACAGAACTTTATAAAGCGCGTAAAAAGGCTCACGTTCGAAAATACGAGAAAGAGAGAAAAATGGGAAAATGCACGAGAATGAGAGAGAAAATTGAGGGTGAGAAAAAAAAAAGGCCAACGGACGAAAGTGAAGCGAAGGAGGTGAAGCTTGAAAAAATATGGGATCGAGAGGCACAAGCCGCGAGATAGGGTCAACGAATGTGGCGTGGCTTTTCCTCTACCCTTCTTTCCAAGGGATGAGAGCTTTCATTTCAATGCTGCCCCGCCATTCCGTCTACCAACTCATACCCTGTACTACACTTTCCACTCGTAGCGATACGAACGAAAAAAAAAAAAACAATGAAAAGAATTGCCAATAAAAAATTGGCACATTGCTTCCTTATGAAGTTAGAGCTCGAGCAGGGTGTCGTAAAAACAATCTTTTTATTGTTGAAATTTATTTGTATATGTATAAATTTATTGGACAAAAATGGAGTCGAAGGAAACGGGAGATATAAAAATTTTCACGTCCTCACATTTTTACATTCAATCCCATTGAAAATTCTTATTCTTCACTCGAATCGACAATTATTCCATTTTTATAAACAATAATTTTTCTGCACTCAATTTTCTATTTTTATAAACCGACATAAAAGCTCTTTTCCGTTATTCCAATAATATTCCAATATCTTTTTTTATTGGCAATTAATTGATCAAACAAAACCAACACAAATATCCGCGAGCTCTGTTTCTCTCAATTCTCACATTTTTTTTCTATTTTTCCAACCGTTTTCAAAAAGGAAAAACTTCAAAAGGAATTTTTCTATTTTTTGTCTTTACGAGTACAGGCGTTTCGGTAATCTTCGCTTCTTTTTTGGAGCCTTCTTGTTGCTTTAGCTGAGAAGAAAAAAATCTAAATAAAGCTGCGTTTCTACCAGCTGCCTCGATGCTTCTTGCGATAATCAGTAGAGCGTGGTAGTCTGAAAGGCC
>OZ022422.1:19120247-19137361 GCA_963989365.1 Rhimphoctona megacephalus | reverse complement strand
ATACGGGGCTCCAGAGATGATGGTCAGCAATAATGGCACCCAATTCACGAGCAGTTTGTTCCGAGGATTCTGTCAAGAAGTGAGTATCTCACACCTATTCAGCCCTATATAACATCCTCAATCCAATGGTCAAGCCGAGCGAATGGTCGACACAGTAAAAAGAGCCATAAAAAAAGAACCAAACGACTGGAAGAAATATCTGCAAGAATTCTTGTTCAGTTATCGTTATACTCCGTGCTCCGCCACACCTGAAGGGAAGCCACCAGTAGATATCTTCTTCGGAAGGGCAATGAGGTCACCTTTGTCGGCATTATTGCCGCCGAGGATACGGTCTCCATCGGCGGAAGCGATAGCAAAAGCTAGTGGCATGAAGCAACAATTCGATCAACACCACGGAGCGCGACGACGAAATCTTGTAGTCGGTGACAACGTCATCGTACAATTGCGGGAGGGACAGCGCGAATGTGGACGAATAGAGAGAGTAGTGGCTGCAAATAAATTCAAAGTTAGCCTAAGCGATGGTCGCCTAGTCGAACGACATAGAAATCACATGTGGAGGGGCGGTACTGGACCTGAGGTTGAACATCGCCTTAGAGACTGAAGCCCGATTGGAACAAAGAAACCAATAGCCACACCGATATGCCCATCGACACCGGAAACATCGTCATACAATTCCGCTGTATCAAGTCCGACAACCTCCGTCAGTGCACGTTCAGAAATCTTAAAACCTCTACAGCAAGAGCTGCATGACCTGCCTCAAGATCATCATCAACCAGGAGTGTTGGAGATACTTCCCGACCAGCCCCAAGACCATGAACGTCTGGAAGTGCCGATGCCTCCAGCGACACTCCGACGTTCTACGCGCCAACGTGCTCCACTCAGGCGTCTGACCGGGGACCCTAATAAAATAACATATGATATATCTTAAACCATTCTGGGCAACGAGGACAACGTTTTATTGTCCATGACATCGAATCATCCTGGGGAGGATGATGTTGGGAGCGGGAGAGTGGCGCCGCTAGTCGGCGTTTGCGAGAAGCTCGGGACCTCTCCCCGCTTGGGTCAGTCTTGGCTCGACTGGCAGCCATCTGACATGTGCCCGGCATTCTTTGTGTTAAAATAAAATAACGTTTATATCTAACCGTTGTGCGTAATTAATTGAACCCCTAACAAACCTTTATTGAGTACTTTCATTCACTTGGGCCTCACAACCCCAATCATCCTTCTCCTGAACGGTAAAATTTTGGCAAGATCTCTGTCCCCGAGTAAAAGGGCTGGCCAGCCTTGACTCAAATGAGAGATCGAACTAATGTCCGTCGGAGATGAACTTAGTAAATACCTGGAGGTTTCACAAAATTTATCTGGGACGTGACACCGTCACCGATGTAGTAGCCATATCGTACGTTGAATCTTTCTAGTGACCGTAAAAACATATCGACGACCCCATCTACCTCCATCTTGCCACTGCTGCCTGAATGGTTCGCTTCACAAAATTCTTTATGTTTTTCGTGCCAAGTCAAATATTCTATTGTGTTTTCCTTTCCCTTCCACTTTTGACAACCTTTGCAATGGCTTGATCGTATTACAACGTCATCGATTTTTCCAGTATGTTTAAGTATAAGTGAAACTATCAAGAGACTCGATAGAGTCTCGGGACAAGTACATTTGACAGCTCTGTCGTCTGCTGGCCCGAGGCTCGCCAGAGTATATTATCTCTGAATAAAGTAAATTTCGGTGGTGGGGGTAAAAACTGACAGTCATTTTCTCGAATTACGAAGCTCAGGAGACAGATGTCAAGTTTTTTTTCATCCCGATTTTTTTTTCTGGACTCTGTTCTTTTGACCGATTTTTATTTTTGTACATTGGTGACTTTTTTCAATAACCAACTAATTTTTGCTTTTTTTTAAATACTCCATCCTCAAGCGACAATAAAATACTTGTCCTATTATTGATATTATAAATTTTAGTGCTGTACGTAAATCATTGGCTTTTCCATTTCTGTTTTTGTAAAATAATTATTTTTTTTATGCGCAAATTTATCATTTACTTGTAGACTCTGTTTTTTACCAGACACTCACGATGGGCATTGTTGCTTTTTTTCTTGGGATCTCGATAAAATATGTGAAGTTTTTCATTTCTATTTGTCATTTGGAGTATAGTTATTTTATAGAAACAATCTTCTTTTTCCTATCTCAATCTTGCCAATTTTTTAAAAATGTTGTACTTTTTTGGGTAGTTTTTTTCTGTAAAAAGAAATGGAAACAGGGGTCAACAAATGTACTTGTCCAAAGTTTTTTCCCCGGGGAGGTACCTATTAGTGAAGAGAATCCTCTCTTGGCCCAAGAGCCATCCCCGGAAACAGTCAAAACATCGTCTGGAACTCTATTTTCCTTCAGTATTTTTCTTTCTTCATTAACAGCCTTGAGTGTTACTAAATCAAATACAGCGTTCACTGCGATGGAAATGGTATTGACGATATCATTATAAATATGGGTATGAAATCCGGAACCTATATCCATAAGCCCACTGAACTTGTTTACGCTAGCTAAGCCGATTCCGAGCAATCGAAACACAAAAATTAGTTGCCGATTAACTTCGTAACCAGATCCTATCATAGAACTAGAGTAAATGAACTTCTCTCCACACGCGCACTTTAAACATAATTTGAAGCCCAGGCTTTTATTTAGTAAAAGATATTTCACAATCACAATCTTTACACTTTATATATTTTTGTAATAAACTAAATACTCTGAAAAAGTTCATGATACTATATCCTGACGTTTGTTCGATGTGCACATCGAAACTCCTATCTCTCGATTTCTTCAATTTTTCGGCTGATTTATTTGTATACTGAACTGCTAATGTGTCGGTAAATTGATTACCTATGTATTTTCGTTTCTTATTTCTTCCTGGATGTACATTTGTAATTCTACTGCCTTTACCCATGATGCTTGGATCGATGTTGCTCGTACAAATTCTGAGCGTATACTGCTTTGAAACAGTGCTCAAATATACTTCTAACGGTTAGATTTTAAAAATATACCTGATAGTACATCATATATAATAAGGAGCAGTTGTTACAGTAAATAAAAGTATAAAAAGGGGCTTAGACCGACGGAAAGCAGGTAGGCGCGCTCGACGCTCAGGTACGCGCGTTGAGATACTCATGTAAAGGATGCTGAAAAATATACTTAGACTGCTCCGATCGTTTTGAAATTTTTACACAACCATATAACATGTATATACGTTCGAAAAATGAAAAAAAATCGATTTCTCAAAAGTCTCAAACTCTAATAGCCCCTTAAGTCAACATATCAAGTAGTTTTTTTGTTATGAGTCTCGCCAAATTTAATAAATCACAAAAATGATATTTCGAGACAACGCGGATTACAGTTTGTAGCGTTTGTACATATCCGTGCGGCACCCACCTGCTCTCAGCTCTGTAATTTTCAAAACCTATTCCAATAGTCTTTAAAACTTTGGGAACATATTGTTTAATACTTGAACTATCGATTAGAATAAAAATTCGATTTTTTTGACCATCTAAACTAGACCTCTGCCTTAATACTTTTTCGATTTCATCCTCAACTAACAACACAATTTAGGATCATTGTGGGAGGAATACTTATTACAGTTCTCATAGCAATGATTTGTTATTAACTTATTCTCATATCATATGTAAAAGCTACAATCTATAAATAAAGTCACAGCCCTCAATCAAACTCGTTGAATTACGCATTTCTGTTTTTAGCAACTGAGAGATGGCTTCGATAATATTTACGATGCGAGAATACCGAAATCTTGGCAATCGCGATCTTGGGAATCTTCTACGCTGGGATTTTGGTTCACTGAGTTAATCGAAAGACATCATCAACTCCATGGCTGGATTTTCGTTGGAAGACCAGTTAAATTCTGGATGACTGGGTTTTTCAATCCTCAAGGTATTTATTTATTGTGAGCTGTCCCCAGGGCATTGCCCGCGGTGGAGCTGGCCGGTGCAAGGGATATTTTTTTTTTTCACAAATCGTGATGTTAATTATATATATTGTGACGGAAAATTTGCAATGCCACAAAAGTTCGTCTTTTCTTTCTTACGTTGTTCACTTAATATTTTTTTTTTTTGGTGCCAGTCGCCAAAGCGACATAACGCAAGAGAGAGAGAGAGAGAAAACCAATGTCCAGCTTTACTGCAGCGGAATGGGCGAGGGCGTTATTTGACGAAAGAAAAATTGAGCACTGTGGAATTTAACGGGAGAAGAAAAATTATTATTTATTATTCACAAATTTGTTTTTTTAAATATTAGAGATTTAATTTATTTCGCATGCATTAGTTTTATAATAAATTAAGTGTCGCGGTAGCGACTCGAGACAAGTACATTTACAAAGCGAGTCGCACAAGACACTTTTACCAGAAGGACCGTGATTCTACTTGTTCTCAAAAATTTTTTCTTTAATATAAACTAAATTACAGCATTTTGGAGGTTCATTTAAATTCACGTATTTTTTATTTTTTTTCTCTTTCGATCGCAATTAATTAAAACCTCGTAGCTTAAATAGTATTAAAAATATTAATGTTTTTTTTTTCGTTGTGCCGAAAAATTGAGCATTTTTTCGCACACATTTTGATGCGCAACTGTCTTTTTCACAGTCGCTGTCTAGTGACACTAGTGATATTGGTAAAACTCTGGTAATATTCAATCGATCGTTGGATATGACAGCTAACCGACAACCGTACTATATTGTTGAACAGTCATGAGGTTATAAAGATCGCGGTTAGTTTCGATCGACTTTTAGTTACAGTGACTTTTATTATAATAAGAAAGTGATAATGCGAAAATAATAAAGTGCAATTCATTTTAATCATCTTTCGAACAGTGCTTGAACAAATATGTATTTTTTATTATTGTTAAGCCTGTAATTTTTATTTTCCACATCTAACTCTACAACGGAATCGAAAACGATACCTTTTCTCTTTTACCATAAAATATTCCTCGAATGCAGTAATAAGGTTTCTTCAGAAACCATTCTCCGTTTTTTTTTATAACTAAGAGAATGGTGTATGATAAAGTCGTATTCGATGATTATTTAATACCTTTGTCGTGAGGTTATAAAGATCGCGGTCAGTTTCAACTTTGGGTTAAAGTGACTTTTATATATATAGATAGAAGAGTGATGATGCAAAAATAAAGTATAATTCAATAAATAAACTTTTGCATTGTGCCTAAATAAATAATTTTTTTTATTAACCCTAGCCCCAACAATCCATTTTTCTGAAAGTAAACTCTCGAACGGAGTCGAAAACGGTGCCTCTTCTCTTTTACCATAAAATGTCCCTTGCATGCAATAATAACGTTTATTTAAAAACTACTCTCTTCGTTTTTATATAACTGAGAGAATGGTGTATGATACCACCCTAGGTTTGAATTATATATGGTTTTGAATCACCCTAGAGTGGTAGAGATCTTAAATATATGAAAATACCATTTGCACTTGCAACCCAAAACGGAATCACGTGAGGCGAAATAATTTTGAGCGAAAAGATATTTGATTTGAGAAAAAAAAAATTCATAAGTACTTCACCAATTTTTATTTTCACCTATTGCTCATAAGATATAATTCGTGATCAATAAACGTTATAAAAGAAAAACTCGCATAGTAGTTCGGCCAAAATTCTTTTTTCCAATCAAACTTTTGTTCTCGAACTTTCGTGCGCATACTTTATTGTTTCAAAATCTCGTTTCGTTATGAGTACTTTTATTTAAAAACTTTTGGTACATTCTGATGCTATTGGAGTATTTCTTCGATATCATTTTTTATGGAATATTTTCCAATCCGTTGATCTGTTGGCACGCATGTTTCGGTGTAATATCTTTTGAATTTTTTTTTTTTTTTTTACAAAATTAGAAATATTCAAGTTTTTACTTGTTCGTTGTTCTTTTATGCGTCGTATCTTCTCAGAACTACTGTACGTATTAAGTAATCTAATAATTTTATAAGTATTGACGGTTAATTACGAAGATTGAATTCATTTGAACACTTCTTAGATCAATATTTCACATTGCATTTTTAGTCCGAATATAGTCGCGATAGACCAGCTCGAAATTCGATCATGTATCCATTTTTAGCAGAAACAATTAGAAAATCGCTTGAGCGACCTTTAAAATTTTTATTCAGGATCCAATTCTTGAGAGAATCACTTTTCGATAAAATGTTACCATATTTTGCTGCAATACCGAAAAAAAATGTTAATTCTTTTACATCATTCAGATACGTACACAATATAGACATGTTTAATTGGCAAGCTATGAATTTCATACAAAAAGTCCACAAATCCTCGCAAAAAAACAGCATATATGCTGTAAAAAAAGTTAAGACATGTACATTTACTCCCCCCAAATAGTTGTTCCGGTAAAAAATCTCCTTCTGAACGTGAATCCTAGCAAAAAGTTATAAAAGAGATTTCCTCCCAAAAAAACTAACCTTGCAAAAATTCTCTTATTCACATCAAATCTCTCAAAAAATTATAGAAGAACCCCACAAAAATGTTCTCAATAAATTAGAAACGTACAAAAAGTTATAAGACAGCCTTACAAAAATTTACCGATCAAATCATAATCTCACCAAAGATGCTAATTCAAATTCGACCAATAATGAAGTCTAAACTTTACAAAAATAAATTAAAACTATAAAAGCATTAATAGTAAAAAACATTAAAGCATATTAACCTCTAATAAAAAATCTTCCAATGAATTAAAAATATGGATGTGCTACAGTACAGTAGTTCTACGCAAAATGAACAAGAATACACAATTAGAATGAAAAAGAATTCAGATACAACAAAAAATTTCAAAAGAAAAAAATTAGATTGAAAAAAAATTTCGGCCGAAGTGCGTGGCGAGTTTGTAATCATGAATGAATTAAGCAAATTGAATTAAATTAAGCACATTGTATAAATTAATCAAAAAAACTAAATAATAATTTTTAAATAAAAAAAAAATAATTTTTATTGGAAAAAAATTGGCTTAAAGTAGTTCGCTCATTTTTTATTGCTAAATGTACACAATGTACTATGCATAATGGATAAACGTTGTTATAACGCTATGTACTTCGGTCGAAACTTTTTTTTTTCCATGCAAATTTTTTTAATCGGTAACTTTGTCAGCATAAATTTGGTTGTTTCGCAAATTCAAAAAGAGATTAAGTATATGAAGAAATATTCTAATAGAAATAAAATGCACCTGAAGTTTTGAAATGAAAAAAACAATCAGAATGAAACCAACTCAAAACGGAAGCAACTGATGCGAAACCATTTTGAGCTAAAAGAAAAGAATTTCATAAGTACTTCAACAATTTCTTTTTTTTTTACCAATTGCTGATGATATAAAATTCGTAATCAATAAACGTTATAAAAAAACTGGTGTAATACTTCTACAGAAATTGTTTTTGACCACACCTCGACGGAAAGTTCGACTTTCCGCCTTGTGTAAGTCGAATTTTCCGCGAAGATGTGGTGAAAAATAGTATACGCACTAAGGTGGTTCAAAAAAAATCGATATTTTTTTTCCGCGAGCCTCAACGGAAATTGTTAGTACATAATGAAAAACTAATTTTTGCAAAATTTGAATGGTCTAAAAAATTTTTTAGATAGTGCTTTAAGAATTTGTGCAATAAGTACGTATAGATACGTGTGTTTTAAGAATTTGCTTTAAGATAGTGCTTTAAGAATTTGTGCAATAAGTACGTATAGGTACGTGTGCAATAAGTACGTATAGATACGTGTGTACGTATAGATACGTTTAGATAGTGCTTTTAGAATTTGTGCAATAAGTACGTATAGAAACGTATGTTCGTGTAAACTGTGTTGGACGTTCATCATTCTTTTGTTAGTTAGCATAAAATCATAATAACTACTTGATATTTGCAGGGTTTTTTTCAGAAGACCTTGCAGCGACAAACCCCTTCAGTAGGTACTGTTTAGGGAATGCATGTTTTCCTGTGGAATTCCATAATTCATTTACCGGTCTTGGCTATGTTAAAGCGATTTCATTAATTTTTTTTGCAAATCATGGACAACAATTTTTAAGTAGATTTTTTTCTAGGTAAAGTAACCTTTCGCATCTTACAGGAAAGAAACGAAAATGGATATTTTTTTATTTCTGGCAAATCAAGCACACACATTTTTAGTTGTTTTTTTTCGAAGTTAAGTAAATATTAAAGTAATAACGAGAATGTAGAATGGTCATTTTACAATTAAGGTCGCGGATTTTTAATACATGGCGTTTTTTTTTTTACTTTTTTAAAGTATTTTGCCATGGATTTCACTTCTTTTTGAAAATCGTGATATTCACCAACTTTTCTATAAAAGTGAAATCGTTCTTTCTCAATCAAAGACAACGATTTTTAAGTTGGTTTTTTCCAGGTAAAGTAACTTCTGTTTCCCTTTGAGCAGCAAGAAAAATTTCACTGTTAGTGCCAAAAACGCAGGGCAAAAAAAATATTTCGATTCATCGACATTTGGTACACCAGGATTTTCGAGGTCGGTGATTACGAATCTGTCCTCAAAATTCATAAATTCAAAATAGCGGATCCAATATAGCAAACCAAAATCTAAAAATTAATTCGAATCGGATGAAACGCGGTATTCGAGAGTTTTTGAGGCCACTGATTTCGAAACTGTCTCCAAAATTCATAAATTCAAAATGGCGGATCCAATATGGCAGACAAAAATGCAAAAATTGATTTGAATCGAAGAAACTCGACCCGCCCCTTTCTCTCCCGCCCTCCGTGCGCATGAGTGCATGACCATGTGTGTGCGTGAGTACGTGCTTGCGTATGTATGTGCGTGCGTATGTGTGTGGGCGCGCGCGCGCGCGTGTATGTGTGTGTGTACGTATGAATGCGCGCGTATGTGCGTATGTGTATCTGATTTTGTGTATGCATCTGTATTGCGTGTGAATCTCGCGTCTCGTCTCGTCTCGTTTTGCGTCTCGTCGCGCGCTTCGTCTCGTATCGCGTCTCGTCTCGGCTTGCGTTTCGTCTCGTCTCGTCCAGGTCTCGTCTGGTCTCGTCTCGCTACTCGTCCAGATCTCGTCTCGCATCTCGTCCAGGTTTCGTCTCATCTCGTCTGGCGACTCGTCCAGATCTCGTCTTGCGTCTTGAGTCTCGTCCAGGTATTGTCCAGCGTCTCGTCCAGGTCTCGTCTCGCATCTCATCCAGGTCTCGTTTCGCGTCTTGTCCAGGTCTACTCTCGCGTCTCGTCCAAGTCTTGTCTCGCGTCTCGTCCAGGTCTCGTCTCGTCTCGTCAGGGTCCCGTCTCGTCTCCTCTCGTCTCATCCGGGTCTTGTCTCATCTCGTCTTGTCTCGCCTGGCCCCCCCTCTCTCCCCCTCTCCCCCTCCTCCTCTCGCTCTCTCCCTCTCCCTCCCCCCTTTCTCTCTCCCTTTCCCTCCCCCTTTCTCTCTCTCTCTCTCTCTCTCTCTCCCTCTCCCTTTCCCTCCCCCTCTGTCTCCACCCTCTCGTGTATGTGTGTGTGTGTTTTAATTTAAAACTATTCAAAAATTGTAATTGTGTATGTGTGCGAGTGTGTCTATTGCTGTGTGACTGTTTCTGTGTACATATACGAGTGCGTCTGTAGCTGTGAGGCCGTTTCTATGCCCGTCTACGAGTGTGTCTGTAGCTGTGAGGCTGTATCTGTATACATGTGCGAGTGTGTCTGTAGCTGTGAGGTCGTTTCTGTGTCCGTCTGCGAGTATGTCTGTAGCTGTGAGGCTATATCTGTGTACATGTGCGAGTGTGTCTGTAGCTGTGTAGCTGTTTCTGTGTACGTCTCCGAGTGTGTCTGTAGTTGTGGGGCTGTCTTTGTGTACGTGTGTGAGTGAGTCTGTAGCTGTGAGGCTGTATCTGCGTACGTGTGCGAGGATGTCTGTAGCTGTGTGGCGTTTCTGTGTACGTCTGCGAATATGTCTGTAGTTGTGGAGCTGTATTTGTGTACGTGTGCGAATGTGTCTGTAGCTATGTGACTGTTTCTGTGTATATGTGCGAGTGTGTCTGTAGCTGTGTTCCCGTTTCTGTATTCGTATGCGAGTGTGTCTGTAGCTGTGAGGCTGTTTCTGTGTACATGCGTGAGTGTGTCTGTAGCTGTGTGGCTGTTTCTGTGTACGTCTGCGAGTGTGTCTGTAGTTATGGGGCTGTATTTGTGTACGTGTGCGAGTATGTCTATATTTTTGTCTAATTGAGTAGGTCTGTATTTGAGTGTATGCATCTGTGTCTGTATTTGTGTCTATTCATTTGTGTATTTTTGTATGCCAATGTGGTTTTTTCCGTGTTTCTGTGCCTGTGTTGTGTAGCTGTGTTTTTGTGTTGTATGTATGTGCGTGTGTTTAGTTTAAATAATTAAAAAATTGTAATTGCGTCCCTCGGGGGGCTCCGCCCCCGGATCGCCGCAGGGGACTTCGCTCCCTGCGACCCCCTTGGCCAGGGTTCGAATACTATATGTGTCTATTCGATGATACGACTTATTGTACTGTTTTACGGGTAGGGAGAGACGTTGCTCACATGGAGGGGAACCGGAAAGTACACGTATATATTGTGACATTTTTTTTAAGCGTCACTTAAAATATTTATTTGCGATGAATTATGACAACTCTTGCTCCTCCCGCTTGATGCTCCGGCCACGATACAGCCTCGTAGGACCTATCTAAGTCGAAAGGGTTAATTTAGTATAATAATCAATCATTATTTATGTCCCGAAACACTTGTTCCTTTTCATTGTCCCGGAGAGAATTGTTGGAGGAACGAGGAGGCGGCAGTAATGAAAAGAACGACCACATCATGGGCAAAGGAGTCAGAGAGAGAGGGAGACATTTCAAAATTCGAATTTCAACGTCGGCGTACTTCGAGTAAAGCTCGTACGCGTTGGACACCTACGATATACCGACACACACACTCACTCACACTTTACACCAATTTTGGGAATTTTCGGGAATCTTTGAGAACGTTATCATCGTTGGACGATGCTATTGGTCATCGTCGTTTTCCCGTCGTTACTTCAGGGGAGTCGTAATTTTAGGTAACGTCAAACCCTAGTTGTAATAATCGAAGATATTCCAGTTAGATTTTTTTTTAATTACAATCTTGCCTATATTTTTCTCTGATTATTATTCGTCGTCGCGAATATATTATTCGGGCTAAGGGTTATTAAATACTGAGGATAATTAAATAATTATGCCCATTATAAATTTGAGGCCCCGTCTAATGCCTGCAATTAATCAACTTGTCACGTGCCTGTCGCACATCTTCGCGAATATTTGAGAGAAAGAAGGAAAAGGGGGGTAAGAGTGTCGTGTGTGACTCTCGATTTCGGCAGATTTTCGGTGAGCGTTAAGCGGAACGTACATGAGTGACGAACGGTAATTATTATCATGTCTCTCTCCTTCTCGCTTTCGCGTTTGATCAGTGGGCTTTGTCCTGATATTGCTAATAATCTCCCGTCAATTTTCTTGTCGAATAGAAATTGTAAAAAGTGTTTCGATCCCGATAAATTCGGTTCAAAGATTCGGTCGCGGCGGCGGCTTAGTAAGCTTGAAGTAAATTTTCTCTATTTTGCCACGTGTTCGTAGTGATTGAGAAGTAGCTTGCGATGTATCTCCGGGCAATAACAGTGTCGTGGTCCAATCCGAAAATCTCCCATTGTTTCGTATAATAAAAATCATTTATTTTGTTTTTCCGTCTATAATTATTGGTGCGAGTACACGAGAGTTTTCGGGAAAAAGTGTGTAGTATGAAAGGGTAAAGGTTTATATGTGAAGAATCGGGAATAAAATATCGCGATCCATAAAACCAATAGTCCGGCCGAGTCACCGACTACCGCGTATTCGGTAATTCCTTGATCGTCTATCTTTATTCTATTTTATAAACGATTTTAATATCTTTTTGTTTCTTTCCGTGAGTAATTCCACGGTTACAATATACGGGCTCATCATAGAATGTAAGAGTGTGTAGTATCCCGGTCGTATGAGTGAGAAAATTAGAGTGTGTGATCACGAACATTCTCGTGTCTCGTTTTTCCCGCGTATTATCATTTTCCGATTTTGTTAATGATATTGATCTCCCGATCTTTGCATAAAATAGTTTGGTATAAAGGAGTCATGCAACCGAAATAAATTTGTTTAATAAGATTAACAAGAAATAAAATTGTGACAAATAAATGATTATTGTTTCCTTGTTTAATGAATGCTCAGCTTTTTATTATTGAATGACCCCGCCCATTACACTGTAACAAAGCCGGTCAACGGCTCTTTTCTCTCTCTTGTATCATGTCGCTTTGGCGACTGGGGCCCATAATTAAAAATATAAATTAAACAAAACAAGAGAACGAAGTGGAGCCGGAAAATTTCCGAAATAAATTCGTGCACGGTTCCTAGTTCGCGTATTTCCGTGGGTCGCAGCGAAAAAAAAATTATACCATCGGAAGGGCATTGACTGCATTATGTTCCGGAAGTTTCATTTTTTTGATAAGTCGACCGTTCTTCCAATGGCGACGATTTAAATTTCAAAAATGAGGGGAAATCGCCCAATCTCAAGTAAAGATACACTGCACGTCTTGCATCTGCCGTTTTAACACTATCTTTTTAATACTTGGCGTCAAGACGCTGCCGCGTCTCTACAT
The DNA here is from genome assembly GCA_963989365.1 of Rhimphoctona megacephalus. Taxonomy (NCBI): domain Eukaryota; kingdom Metazoa; phylum Arthropoda; class Insecta; order Hymenoptera; family Ichneumonidae; genus Rhimphoctona; species Rhimphoctona megacephalus. The sequence goes on along the minus strand of OZ022422.1, from coordinate 19,124,696 downwards.
ACTAGTTACCAGTCGTTTGAGGGAGATTTAAGTATCATTTGTTCAGTAGCAATCGAAAAATGACAGAAAGTTCTTTTCAAAATATAAAACTTGTGGATAAGCACCGAAAAAAGGGTCTGACGAATAGGGGAGCTTTCGAAAATATGCAATAAGTAAAGATGCGGGTAGGAAAATATGTTGAGAATGCAAGAAGCTTGGCATAGTAGCTGATAAAACCGTGCGCGGAAAGAAAAAAAATACAAATAAACTCGATGATCGCAGAATCGTTATAGAAACAAATAAAAGACCTTCGCCTACTAACCGTGTAATTCGGAAAATAATGTAGCTTAACATTTCCGGTAGAACAATGTGTGCATGAATTCGGGAATCAGGTTTAAAGGACAGAATGGCATGGTGTCGTGCTTCAATTCGAGAAGTGAAAAAAATAAAACTTTTGATTTCGCTAAAAAATACCTTGACAAGCTGACAGAGTTTTGAATGAGAGATTCATAGACCGATAAGAAAAAGTTTGATCTCATTGATCCACAAAACTTAATTTTTCGGCGAATTCTAGAGCTTTCATTTTTCCGCTTTTGGAATTGAAAGGCGATGTTGAGCGTACCTATTCATTAACTCTGATTCGCGAAGTCATTAACATACTGTCCTATCAGAAATGTTCAGCAGCATTATTTTTCGAATTCCACGGCTAGTATTCGTAGGATTTCTGTTCGTTTCTGTATTGATTCTACGATCGTCGACTACAGTTGTTCTGTTTTTTCTCCTGCGTCTGATCTTGTCAGCTACTGTACCGGGCTCCTTACATTTTTTACATATTTTTCTAACCTCACCTATATTTGTTTCGTATTTAACGAATGATTTTTCTACTGGTCAAACCCTTTTTTGGTCTTTATCCACGAGTTCTTTAATATGAAAAGAATTTTCTACCATTTGTCGATTGCTTCTCAATAAATGGTACTTAAATCTTTTGCAAACCACTGATAATTGGTAGAAAGTTTACTGCAACTATTTGTTATCATTTTTCAATATGATAGAGCAGGAGCCAAGTATTTGTTATTTTAAAATATAAGTAAAGACCGAGGTGCGTATTTTATTTCGTCCCGGGTAAATATACTACTCTTCAGGTTTCAGTCGTTTTTTCCACGAATTTCGAATATTTTCAATATTGTTTTAGAGGAAACATATAAGAGGGCTTGTAAGCTCTCTTCTGGATTACTTAGTTTTTATCTCATCCATCATTACTGAACCGCTATTAGCGCAAACGCCAAAATTATAGTGGTGCGCACTTTGTTTTGAATGGACATGGGGACAATTTGATCCGGGCCACTTTGTGAGCTCATAACTCTCTGTAGAATCATTATTTTTGAAGATATTTATTTTAGAAACAATCGTACGATTCCCGACTAATCGAATGGTATAAAGCTCATTGCTGGCAAACAATTAATTTTCCCGTAGTTGAAGCTTAAAATAACAGTGTAGTAGTTTCATTTTTGAGAAACTGGACACATGATTTAAAATTGAAATTTTTTATTTTCTTCTTGATTTTTTTTTTAATAATTTGGTTGTTGCATGAAGTTGAGATATGAAACTATAAGAAAAAAATTATAGCAAACTAATTTCAACATTCCTTCTATAAAATTGCAAGGGAGTGACGTTATGGTATTTTTAGATCATACAAGGGGGTATTCCCTTCTCGTTATCACCGATTTCACTCAAATTTATAGGGCATGCAGGGCTTGGCTAGAAATGAACGTACCCGAAGTGGGAACTCCAGATGGGCAAGCGTTTGGAAAATAAAAATGTTGACGAAGCTCTCGCACTATATAAGCCATTTACGATAACATGTTTGCCCAGCAGCGGTTGGCGTAGCGGTAAGAGCTTGGACTAGTAATTCGATGGTCGTGGGTTCGACTCCCCGTGTGGAGTCTTTTTTTTCTTTTTCTATCTTTTTCTCAATTTTTATATTATTCATTTCCCAATTAAGCAAAGAGGTGAATAATTTATTTTATTTATTTATTTATACGCAAAAGGCATATAGAACGTCATTTTTTAATGAGCGCATAATCGCAGAAAATTTGGAGTTGCAAACTTTCCCGACGTGTTCAAACAGGAATTCTTCTTCTTTCTCCTTTATTGGCTATTTCCCCTCCTTGGGGAATGTGCCATAAACGTAAATAGTTGTTTCACAATAATTGTAAGATTCGTTTTTACCTGAAGGTCGCGTGGAAAATTTGGAGTCCCGAACTTTCCCGACGTGTTCAAACAGGAATTCTTCTTCTTTCTTCCTTATTGGCTATCTCCCCTCCTTGGGGAATGTGCCATAAACGTGAATAGTCGTTTCACAATAAAATTCGTTTTCTATAAAGTTTTGAATTTTCATGTACAAAGTCTTTTCGTATGCGCTTTAATTCCGATCCCTTGTTGAAAAGTCCGAAATCCCAATTTTCTACCTTTTCTATGCCTTTTGCGTAGAAATAAATAAATAAAAGAAATTATTCACCTCTTTGCTTAATTGGAAAATGAATAATATAAAAATTGAGAAAAAGATAGAAAAGAAAAAATAATCTCCACAGGGGGAGTCGAACCCACGATCATCGAATTACTAGTCCGAGCTCTTACCGCTATGCTAACCGCTGCTTGGTAAACATACTAACGTAAATGGCTTATACGGTGCGAGAGTCGCGTCAACATTTTTATTTTCTAAACGATTGGCCATTTGGAGTTCCCACTTCGGGTACTTTCATTTCTAGCCAAGCCCTGCATGTCCTATAAATTTGAGCGAAATCGGTGATGGCGAGTAGTGAATGCCCCCTTGTTAATAATATTTCAAAGTCGAATCAAGTGTCGGATAAAATGCAACACAAACGTTTTCTGAAGGAGGTATCGCTTTCATTTTCTACTTGAGCATTGAAAAATGAGTCGATGAACATTGAAAATATATTTTAGGGTATCGGTCCACATTGTAGACACAATAGCGTATGATGCGCGTTGCATCGTGGTAGCTTGCAGCAAGGGCAAATATTCTGGTTATTGTCTATGGGACAGTACGCACAATGTATTTGCAATTGCAACGGCATCGATTGCACGCTCGTACTTAGGCTCCTCGTTGTAAACGGCATGACCAAATCTCTCCATAGTTCAATCAGGAAGTTGTACCTGTTGTGTGTTACATCGACAGTGCAAGTGGTAAAGAATAAAGCAGTTGATTCCCGCCCGGTTAAGTATCCTGTAGAAAAATCGGAGTGGCCACCAATTTAAACGCATCCTTTTCATACACCCGTGCGCGCGCGCACACATACACACACACATGCACACGCGCTCGCACGCATGCACGCACGCACACACACACACAAGCACACAAGGCTGCTACTACACTTCGCCATGCGCCACGGAGTTGGTTGCGAACACGTGTTTTCCAATGCACAAGGCTGCCAGGAATAGCCACGCTGCACATAATCTTTTAAACGCCCGATTTTAAAGGGGGTCATCCCATGTAACAGCTATTTTTTTTTCACTTTTTTTGGGATTTTTTTTTATGAACCATTAAAACACACTATTTTTTAATTTTGACCACACATTTATTAACATTTTTACAGTTGCTCAAAATGTTATCAAACAAAAATAACGAGTTCGACTGTACACCGTTCGGCAGACACTCATGTGTTGGTTGACGGCTGCCATGATTCCGGAGGTTTTGCTCATCTGAAATCAAAAAATCAAACGGCATTTTAATTTATAGACCTGAGGCTATCGCCGAAACTAGAGTAAAGTAAAAATATCGAAAATCGAATTTTTAACACGGTTTTAAAAGTTAAGTTCCAAGTTTCGTCATTTTTTTGGAACTTTTTGTTTTTAGATGAACGGTATAAAGTTGATTCAACTCATTATTTTTGCTTGATAAAATTCCGAGGGGCTGTAAAAATGTTAATATATGTGTGGTAAAAATTCAAAGATAGTATGTTTTAATGGTTCATCAAAAAGAAAAATTCCCAAAAAAAGCGAAAAAAATAGCTATCACACGGGATGATCCCCTTAAATGCACCAGATGTATTTATGTAAAAAAAAAATTCTGCCGTCATTCGAATATGTGGTGTGACGTGGTAATTTTGCCCACGTCACAAATTGGTTAACAATTGGCACGGCACGAAAAAGGAGCGTTTTTCGTCGCTGACGAATTGCTCTCGAGCTTATCTAGAAGGGCCAAACGCTAGCGTATTTATTGATTATTAATTTCTTTTATTTTATAATTTTTTTATACGAGCGAACGACGGTCTCATACATCGAAAAACATCTCGAGAGACAGAGAGAGAGAGAGAGAGGGGGGGGAGAGAGAGAGAGAGAGAGAGAGAGAGAGAGAGAGAGAGAGAGATTTTGATTGATTGATAGTATTTATTTAGCTTCAGCTACTACATTTCTTTCATCTCTTTCAGAGATTTACATTTCCGCATTCAT